>JACXGM010010873.1:0-15211 GCA_016801145.1 Umbra pygmaea | reverse complement strand
GTTTGGGGGTGGACCAATATGTGGGTGGCTAGATGTATGCGTGGGTAAATGTGTGTGTGGGTATGTGTGTGCAAATGCTTATTGGACATATCTTCCCCAGAGATTGTGGAATAGAGATGAATATCATAATTTATCCAGTACAAATGATCCTCCATTTATAGATTTTAATGAAATCATAATTGCCAGCTTAATACACGTCTCAAGTTTTATGGAGACATAAGTAATAGGTAAGAGACATAAAATTATTTTATTCACATATTTATTACTCCCATTTGACTCCCCTGCAATAAAGTTTAAAATTAGATCCATGTTGAAAATGGTCTAACTAATGATTCCTTGTGAATCATCTAATTAAATAGAGCTATCTCTTGGGTTCGTTTGGGGTCTGACAAAAATGATTTAATATCTTTAATAAAGCAAAGATGGAAAATTGGAAGAAAAGTGTGTATTGACTAATGGGAATGTATTATGGATATGTCGATGTCTTGAAGACTAAATAAGAATCACTGTTAATAATGTTCTTTTCTTAGAAATACCTAATCATATACAATTTGAAGAACTTCTCTTAGTTAAGTTAATTTGTTGAAAACATTTTCTGAGCATTAACTTCAATTCACAGTAAGCAGGACAGAAACAATGTCTGTGAATAGCAAATATTTTATTTCTTAGTAATATGGCACAAGCGGTAATAGCCATGGCTATGAGCTATTCTTAAACACGAAGCATTGCAGCATGCGTGGCTGCAGCACTTAAACATGGTATATGGCAATATACCACATAACACAGAGATAACTTTCAAATTGAAATTAAACAATTGTGGGAGGTATGTGTGGCGTAGTGGTCTAACTCACTGCCTTACAGGTCTCTACCAATGCATCATTAATAAAACCACAAAATTAATATAATCACTTTTTACATTGCACCTCTTGCCCTGGGTCTATAATGTCTTCTGTTATTGCTTAGATTAGTTGTCAACATAATGTGGTGCTGAAGGACCGATGATCAGAATCAAAATCCATTAACTAAACTCAGAATATTTTTATTTGTCACTTGTAATATCAATAAAACAGTACAGCAATGAATGACCTGGTAGGAAATGTATGGAAATTGAAGCAGCATTGAAAAATAAAGTGTAGCCTAAGTACATAGCGATGTTAGAATCAGAGAATAAAGACAACAAATTACTGTATATATGGATGTGAGTCAGTTCAGCTATATTCTTACATGGTCTATGAGTCAAAAATATCCTTTACTCAATTGGTGAGTGCATTGCTAGCCTACCGTCAGTAATGAAATCATCTGCTTTTCTTTGCGTTCTTTTGGGAAAACTCTGTTACAATTGCTGCTATATCCATTATTGCATGCTTTTTGGTCCTCAATGCTTAGATTTGCTTAGTCTGTCCTGGCTCATTGAAGTTCTCAGAAAGCTTTTGATGATCTTACATTTTGAAAAGGATCATTCGGCATTTTAAAAAGGATCACAGTCACTGGACTGGTTAGAAATAGTTTCAAAGATTTGCTAACATCTTCAACACTTGGCAGTATAGAACTGTTACACCAGCAGGGGACATGTCATTGTCCCGCTTTCAATCTCTTGGATTTCTAGTCTCAAAGGATTTCGAAATGACTGTAGCTGCATTGGAACTTCAGCTGACAGATCATCCTTGTAAATTGAAGGCCACTCCACTGAGCCAGCCACTCCGCTGTATTAACCAATGCGTCATCACTGGCACGTAAAAGTTGACGGGGAGTAAGTAATAAAAAGTTTTTACTATGTTGTCCATGCGTTGGAATCTTTGTTTTGGTTGAAAAACAGCAGTGTCAATGTTTGCATAGAACACAGCTAGACATTGACATGTTTAAAAACTTGAATTAATTGGTCAACTTTGCTTAGGTCCTGAGTAGCGTTCACAATAATCAAATACATTTCTGCAAATTGTCTATAACAACAGGAAATAAATGTCTGCCTCCTCTATTACAGAGTGTATTTGCTTTTGTACATTCTGTGACAAAAGTGTGATCAGGTCATTCTGAATTTAAGGGCTCAAATAGGTAACTTTTTCATTTATTGAGCAAAGCCTGCAGTACAGAACCATACCGTAGCCAGCAATCTTTCAGATAGAAAGATTCTAGTGTTTATTTCACCTCTTTGTGATGTCGTCTGAAGGCTAGGTTGCACAACGTTAGTGTCAGAGTAACATCCGTGATCCTCAGAAGGACATTTTAGCAGAGCAACAAAACCATTTGTGAGGGATCTTGTTTCCCATCTTTTGTATTTTTGCAGTAGAAATCGGTTGCAAAGCATCTTACCTTACTGCTTGGAAATGGACCGACTGGTTTACACCAACCCTTCTTAACGATTGCCGACTACACATTGCTAAAAGTTATATCCACTGGAAAATTGGTTTTGTCTGTAGGATATCGATTGTCTAGCTTTAGCCTGTTGATCATGTGGTGGTTGCTGTTCCTCTAGGAGAATCGGTCTGTTGTCGTCTGTCTTGCTTTCAGGCACTGTTGCTTGGTCGCCAGGCAATTTTTTTGTGCCTATGTCATGACTCATGGTAGTGCTGCTACCAGTTTACTCTGCATCGGTAGGAGAGCAGTGGATTTGAACATTAAAGTTATTTTCGGTAGATTTTATGTGAATTCTTCATTTGTCCTTTGCATTCTGCGTTTCAGTGCACTGCTAGCATACCTTCGTTTGCTCATTTTCAATATCTTTTTGGGGAGAAAATAAAATAAAATAGAAATGATACACTCATTACCAATGCAAATAAGCGCATATACTTGGAATAGATAATTTTGAATTTTAAACATAGCATCTTTTAAAAAAAGCTCATTATTATGCATATGTTCCAACTCAAAGCTGTATAAACTGGAATGGTTATTGGATTTAAGCATATGTATTTGTGAAATGATGGAGGGTGTGGCCTAAGGAGATCAACACCCTATAGCAAGGTTTGCATAATTATTAGGCAGCTTCTGTTCATCAGCGAAATTGGCCAAAACAGAGATTTAACTCAAAAATTGTAAAATAAAGGGATGCAGCACTTTTGAAATTGCTAAGATATTGGGGTGTGATCACAGAACCAAATTTGTTGCAAGAAACGTGTTGATAAAAAAAGATGCAAATTAACTGCCAAAGACTTGAGAAGACTCAAACGTGGAGCTATCAGAAACCCATTATCCTCCAGTGCTGTCATATTCCAGAACTGCAACCTACTTGGAGTGCCTGGAAGTACAAGGTGTTCAGTGCTCAGCGACATTGCCAAGGTAAGGAGGGCTGAAACCCGACCACCACTGAAAAAGACACTGGGCCAAGAAATATCTGAAGACAGATTTTTCAATTTTTTTATTATGGTTTTATATGAGGAGATGAGAGTTAATCTTGACAGACCAGGTAAATGGGCCTGTGGCTGGATCAGTAACAGGCACAGAGCTCCACTTCAACTCAGATGTAAGGTGTAGGTGGGGTACTGTCATGGGTTGGTATTATTAAAGATGAGAAATTAGGACCTTTTCAGGTTGAAGATGGACTTAAACTCAACTTCCAAACCTACTGGCAGTTTTTAGAAGACACTTTCTTCAAGCAGTGGTACAGGAAATAGTCTGCATCTTTTAAGAATTTTTATGCAGGACAATGCTTCATCGCATCCATCGAAGTACCCCACTGCATGGCTAGCCAGTAAAGCCCTTAAAGATGAAAGAATAATGACATGGACCCCTTCCTCATCTGACCTAAACCCTTTTGAGAACTTGTGGTCCCTTCTTAAATGATCGATTTACGGTGAAGGAAAACATTACACCTCATAGATGTCGTCAAAAGAAAGCCAAGACTTCACTTTTACTTTTTTTCCCTAACTATTCAGTTTTGAGGTGTTTACATTTTGGATTGACCGAGAGCACTGTAGTTGTTAGTAGTCATCTCCTGTATAACAACCCCTAACCAAATAATAACCAAATAAAAAACTACAATAAAGTTCTTTCAAGTACTCTCTCATCCTCCATACCAGATAGATCTTAAGAAACTTCTGTGACTTCCTTTAAGTCTAACTTCTTCAATCCTCTTTGTTGTATTTTTACTCTCAGATCACATATAATGCAAATTGAAGTTTTCAAACCTGTCCAACAATGTAATTAAAGTCCACTTCAATTGACATTACACACATTTTCACATTGTTAATATATTTATACTTACACAGAACATTGTGATATATTCTGACTTTTGAACCATATCTGTTTGACGAGCCTCACTTTAGATCTTCCAGTAATATGCAAATGTATTTTTAGCCTCTAGTAATCAGTGGTTCATTTTTAAATGGTAATAACATTACAAAAATCCTGTTTGTCATCATAAATGCTTAAGCCTGTTGCATGGTACTGGACATTAAATTTGGTCTGGAATCAGCATGAAAATTACACATTCAGCCCTGGTAATATTTAGCATAACTTTTAATTGATTTGAAGTAGATGCACAAGGTTTTGGGCCATATGAAAGCAAAAAGCATTAACCCTTGTTTTTTGTCACACTAAAATGGGTCCTTGGGGAACCACATGCTTTTTAAAAGACTTCCAGGGAGAGGATTCTATGCAATGTAAATGTGGTTAACATGGACAAAACCTTTTACGCTGATGAACATGCACTGCAATTAACACATTAATAACACATTAAGCAGCCCTACATCCAATGTATGTACATGCTGTAGTTTGAGGGCCAATTAATTTAAAGATGAATAACAGCCATTATAAACCAAGATTTTCACAGTCTTCCAAATAGACTTATTTAATGTAGCCTATTTAGTGTGCCAATCTCAACTACCGTATATCTCAGAAGTTCTCAAAAAATTACGTTATCAGGAAACTATTTTGAAAACAGGAATTATGTTGTATGCCAACATATTTAGGGTGATTTATGTTTCAGCTGCACATTTTTTATTAGGCTATATTCCACCTGCATGTTTCATTTCGCTGGGTCATGCTTGAACATTCCACACATTCCATAGCATTCAAAATTATTACCACTGTCCCCGACATCCTACCAAAAACTACGCTACCCAGGTAGCAAACATACGTTGGGCCAACGTCAATTTCGGTTGGATCAACCTATATGACAGAAATAAAACGTTGGGCCAACATCTGTTTGCTTCCTGGGTATTTACATGGTACATCATGCTACGTTCATATTTTACCTAATTTCTTTTTTTTTGTTCCCGAAAAACGTAATTGACACTCTCATGTTTTGCTAAATAGTTCCCCCAGAGCGTAATTCAATTCAATGTAATTTTCGGATGAATCTCAAACACACAGGGCAAAAAATACAAAACCAGTCAACAAAAATCTGCAGAGAGATAGAAACTGATAATTTATATAATTTCTACACTGTTGAATAATAGATGGCTAAAAGTATAGACTGCATCAGCACAGTTTTGTGTCAATAGGCAATGGCTGGGTAACACAAACAACATAAAAGGCTCACAGCAACTTCTACTGAGAGAGGTTAAAGGGCTAGAGACAGAGAGAGAAAAAGAGAGAGAGATGGAGAGATCTAGAGTGACAAATAGAGAGACAAAGAGAAAGAGAAAGACAAATCTGAGTGGGAGGCAGGAAGTAGGACAACGATAAAGTGACCATCTAAAACTTTTTGAACTTGTCTGTCTCCTTCGCTAACCATTATATTCCAGTGAACCTCATTCTTATCGGAGCCAAGAGGTCATCGGAAATCTAGACGCGTGGCTCATTTTCTGTTACAAGTAGCTCAGTGTAGACGTACTGACTGTGTGATCTGCTGGTATTCTGAGTAGGAGACCCAGTCAATAATTATGGTTCTATCAGATTCTTTACAGACCAGCACTCAAGCACACAGAGATCAGTGCTCTTTTGACCTTTTGAGGTTAATTGATTGGACATTTGTCCCTCTGTGTTTAATTCATTGGACATTTGTCCCTCTGTGTTTGACTGTATAATGTTTTCGTTTTTTTTTAAGAATCTACATTAAAGGTGCCCCTAATACCATACATCATTTCAATTACAAATCAGAAATATCTATATATTTAATAGCTCAAATGACTGGAGAACAGGTTGGTGAGAATGGTTACCCCAATGGCGGCGTTGCCTAGGCAACATTATTTTGTGTAAATGTGTTTGATGCAGAAATGTACCTTTAAGTTTTGAAGGTTTGTGTGTTGCCGACATGTTTACGTTTCATGTTTCTCTGGGTCATGTTTACAGTTCACAACCAACATTTTCAGAATTTAATTGCAGAGGGTTACCTTAACCTAAAAAGTCCATCAACACTTATGCTTGCAGAGTTGGTAATTTACTTGAGTTAAAGTACTTTTCTGATTTACTCTGAGTTCACAAGTTTTGAGAAGTTTTTTCCCTATTTAAGACAAGAATGATCAGGAAAAGGGAGTTCATATATTACCAAAACCATGATTGATATTTTCTTTAATCTTTCTATTTGTATTATTGGTCACTGTTAACATATGAACTCCCTTTACCTGATAATTTTGGTCTCATGTAAGGACTTCCAAAACTTCTGAACTCCTGGACTACTTTTTACTACATTTAGTACTACTATTTTACTTGTTATCTAATACTCTGTATAATGTAACATGATATAAATGCATAGGGATCAGGCCATTTTCGCAAACTCATTTAAAACTACAATGTACAGTGTTTATTTCAAAGCAACTCTGCATAACTCAATACAAACTACAATAAATGCATTAGTCCAGGAATAGTGAACATAGGGAATAACACGTTTGCCGAGGCCTTTTTAATCTGTCTTGGTTCTGACTTGGTCAAGTCATTGTGTTGAACCATATATCGAAGTTCAATATGATGTAAATTAACCATGATGTTTCAGTTAACAATACAACAACACACTTGCACAATCATGCATCATGTATGTATGATATCTAGGCAGGGCACTGAGGTGTGGCAGTTCTGGACACTGCATGGAAGAGAAGTCTACATGAAACATGTCTTTTCACCTAGCGCTGAGGACTCATGACCAAGTACAAAATAGGAACCCATTCCCTACATAGTGCACTATTGTTAACCAGAGCCCCATGGGTTGTGGTTAAAGTAGTCTACTACAGAGTGAACAGAGATCCAAACTCCCTCGTGAGCCCTCTCTATTACAGCAGGAAGTAAGCACACACAATGTTGAGCACTCCAGAAAATGGTGAAACATGTTTGTGGTTGACTGGATCTTTTATGGAGCCCTGACAGAACGGTGACCCAGTTTCACTTGGTGTTATGAGTCCCTTTATCTGGGCTTTTCTGTCATCAACAGACACATACACAACCCAGCAAAGTGGTACAGACATGCTGCTACTTTCAAGAGGAGTGAGGGGCGAATAAAGGAGGGCCAAACTTAGCACAACAGTACTGAATTCCAAATGTTGGCAATATAATTTTTACAATGTTTTACTTACAACATTGTTTGACTGGATAGATCTAAATCTTTGCAAAACACTTAACGTTAATAAAACACCACTTGTGTCTTTTTACAGGCAGTCCCTGATGCACTGTGTCTGTAGGCAGAAGTGCTTAACATTTCAATGGCAATATTCTAAGACTCTGTACAATTTGACAAGGAATAGTGCAGACCAGCTACAAATCTTGTGAGGACTCATTTTATATTGTGGCAATAGGTGAGTTTTTTTAAGATGGGAATGCAATGATTTGACAGTGTTCCTATGTTTTTTGATAATATTTTTCTGTGATGTGTGGTCAGATTTGCAAGATAATAAAATAAACTAGGCTAATTTATACAGTATTATAAGAGGTGAGATTGGTTTAGAAAGTGGCTGAGCAAAAGAGTTTGACAGTCCATTGCAACAACCTTAGATACAATGAAAGACAAATGTAGACAATGACATGGAGGCAACAGGAGAAAGATACACAGTAAGGGAGGATGAGAGATAAATCGGCTGGCTGAGAAACTGGAGAGCAAGAGAGAGGAAAAGAGCGAGGCCTAGACTCTATTACTGTATTGACCGTTTTCATATTATTACTCATTCACTATTACTACACTGTACCTCTGGTTTTTATTTATCTGTGTCATCAGTAGGTAAATGTGTCTGTATGTTTTCAATGTCATCATTGATTTAAAATGTGTCTGTGTGTTTGCTTTGGCAATCAATGCATGTGGTATCACTTGCCTTGCCGATAAAGCCCATAAATTAAAATGAATTAAGAGAAGATGAGCGGTGATGTGGAAAAGAGAGAAGAGAAAGAGACAAGAGACTGAATGAGAGGTGGGAAGAAAGCGAGAAAAAGGACTACAGTCTGTTTCTAATCTTGGCACAGTAGTAGTTAGGGACAAGTCTATGGAAACTTAGTGAACTACAATGTATCTCAAGGTACCTGTCTACCACAGTGTACCTTATTTTAAAACAAAATACCAGTATGCCATTTAAGTCAATATATAATCATGAATACTACAGTATACTCAAAAGTAGGTGGACAGCCTTCATAATTGTGGAGGAGGCATAGTTGTCACGGGCTGTTTTTCAGGTTTTGGGCTAGGCCCCTTAGTTCCAGTGAAGGCGTTAATGCTACAGGAAACAAAGACATTTTAGACAATTGGGTGCTTCCAACATTCTGGCAACAGTTTGGGGAATGCCCTTTCCTGTTCCAGCATGACTGTGCCCCTGTGAACAGATTGGTGTCCATAAAGACATCATTTGACATGTTTGATGTAAAGGAACTCAAGTGACCTGCACAGAGCCCTGACCTCAACCCCATTGAACACCTTTGGGATGACCTTTTTTGGCTGAATGGGCACAAATTCTAACAGAAACACTCCAACTTCTTGTGGAAAGCCTTTCCAGAATGTGGCAGCTTTTATATCCTCAAAGGGGGGGCTACTTCATATTAAATCCTGTGGTTTTGGAATGGATTAACTCATTGTCATAGTGTATCTCAGTGTACTTTAGTGTTCCTCAGTTTAACACAGTGTCATAGTGTATCTCAGTGTATTTTAGTGTTCCTCAGTTTAAATCAATGTCATAGTGTATCTTAGTGTACTTTAATGTTCCTCATTTTAATGCAGTGTTAAAGTGTATCTCCGTGTATTTTAGTGTTCCTCAGTTTATCTCAGTCTCATAGTGTATCTTAGTGTATTTTAGTGTTCCTCAGTTTAAATCAGTGTCATAGTGTATCTTAGTGTACTTTAATGTTCCTCATTTTAACGCAGTGTCATAGTGTATCTTAGTGTACTTTAATGTTCCTCATTTTAATGCAGTGTCATAGTGTATCTCCGTGTATTTTAGTGTTCCTCAGTTTATCTCAGTGTCATAGTGTATCTTAGTGTATAGAAGTGTTCCTCAGTTTAAATCAGTGTCATAGTGTATCTTAGTGTATTTTAGTGTTCCTCAGTTTAACTCAGTGTCATAGTGTATCTAAGTGTATTTTAGTGTTCCTCATTTTAAATCAGTGTCATAGTGTATCTTAGTGTATTTTTGTGTTCCTCAGTTTAAATCAGTGTCATAGTGTATATTATGTACTTTAGTGTTCCTCAGTTTAAATCAGTGTCATAGTGTATATTAGTGTACTTTAGTGTTCCTCAGTTTAAATCAGTGTCATAGTGTATCTAAGTTTATTTTAGTGTTCCTCAGTTTAAATCAGTGTCATAGTGTATCTTAGTGTACTTTAGTGTTCCTCAGTTTAAATCAGTGTCAAATTGTATCTTATTGTACTTTAGTGTTCCTCAGTTTAAATCAGTGTCATAGTGTATCTTAGTGTACTTTAGTGTTCCTTAGTTTAACTCAGTGTCATAGTGTATCTTAGTGTACTTAAGTGTTTCTCAGTTTAAATCAGTGTCATAGTGTATCTTAGTGTACTTTAGTGTTCCTCAGTTTAAATCAGTGTCATAGTGTATCTTAGTGTACTTAAGTTTTCCTCAGTTTAAATCAGTGTCATAGTGTATCTTAGTGTACTTTAGTGTTCCTCAGTTTAAATCAGTGTTATAGTGTATCTTAGTGTACTTTAGTGTTCCTCAGTTTAAATCATTGTCATAGTGTATTTTAGTGTACTTTAGTTTTTCTCAGTTTAAATCAGTGTCATAGTGTATCTTACTGTATTTTATTGTTCCTCAGTTTAAATCAGTGTCATAGTGTATCTCAGTGTTCTTTAGTGTTCCTCAGTTTAAATCAGTGTCATAGTGTATCTTAGTGTACTTTAGTGTTCCTCAGTTTAAATCAGTGTCATAGTGTATCTAAGTTTATTTTAGTGTTCCTCAGTTTAAATCAGTGTCATAGTGTATATAAGTGTATTTTAGTGTTCCTCAGTTTAACTCAGTGTCATAGTGTTTCTCAGTGTACTTTAATATTCCTCAGTTTAAATCAGTGTCAGTGTATAGCTCAGTACGTAATTTAGTTTATATCACTGTTTCCCATTGCACCGCTGTTCATATCAGTGCCACTGTGTACCGCTCTGCCCAACACGATTCCAGGAAACTCTTCAAATGAGTTGAATAATTGATCATCAGAGTATCCCTTCTGCCTGTTTCATCTCTCATCGACTAGGCTCCAGCTTTCGCCTCGCCTTATCCCCCACTTGTTTCTTATCCCCCCTCCCTCTCTGATAACATACTATATCTGTTTACATACAGCCTATCAAATGTACCTGATTTCTCCATCCCATTGCATCAAATTATGCTCCAAAATATTTCGTTACTTACAGTACATGAAATTAATGTGGACAGACAGTGCTGAGTAGAAGTCTGTATCCGTCCCAGGGAAATGCAACATCGTCCCACAATGACCAATTGAGATTTTGGACCGCATTCCTAAAGAGGAAACCAGCTCACATCCAATTCAACAGACAGGAATTGAGTTGGAGTTGACCCTAACACAAATCCTGTCTGCTGAATTGGATATAAGCTTAAATGATGCCACTTTACTCTTTATCAAAGCAGTTGCAGAGTTGGGGGTGTTGGTTGTCTCTCTTCCACTCCTCAAGGCTTATCTTGTGCTGAGAGAGCTGACACAATGACAAAGTGCCTGGGCTTCAGTCAGGGGGGTAAAGGTGGGATGGAGGGACAAACGGAGAGGGAGGGAGAGAGAGAGATGAAGGAAGAATTTGTAGGAATGGATATGAAAGAGAGAGCAAAGGAAAGAGAAGAGGAGAGAGCTGACAATATATTCAATCAAATTCTGTGTACAACATATCTGTTACTGTTTTTAATGAAACGGTATTGAAAACATGTTAAAACATTTTTTTGCAATCACGTACTCTTATTGTTTCTTAACAAACAATACAATTGCATTTGGTTACAATTCACTGGCTTTGTAATGAATTCACAATGATTATTGCAACGAGTTAAAATTAACGCTATTATTCTGAAAGGAAAATCAGAGTTTGCGTTGCCGGCGTAATATAGTGTTGCCAGGCGAACGTGTCAGCCCCCTGGAAGAAACAGCCCTGGTGACAGGGTGGTGCTCCAAACCACTGGCTCCAATGTTATGTTTGTTTCCCGGACATCACCTCATCCATTATCCAATAGATCACCTGTTTGTGTCACAATCATCCACAGCTATTTCCATTCAGTCTCATCAGTCAGATACTTTAGTCCCTGTATTCAGTTGCTGGTTTGTCCGTCATTGTTGCATGTGAACTATATGTTAGCAGAGGACTATTTTTGTGTTCCATATGGTTTTGGATCATCGCAGCCCCTTTATTTTGTACAAGTAAAGCGCACAGTATACTACAGATTCCTGACCTGGCACGCGCCAAAGTCATGTTGTCACAATGTCTGTAGACTCTGTCCTTGTTCTGTGTCACTACAGGGTGTTATCTCCCCTATGTGTTTTGTTTTGGTTTGGTTTCCCGCTCTTTGTATCACATGATCCCGTCACATGTTTTTGTCAGCCTATCAGTTCTGTTGTTTAGTCCACACCTGCACCTCCTTCCCTCGATAGTATGGTATTTAGTTCTGTCTGTTTGGTTGTTCAGGGTGGTTCATTGTTTTCTGTCCAGTTCTTCCCAGTGTTTGAATTTAATAAAGATTTGATTTGTGAAGACGCGCCTGCCTCCAATACCACTGAATCGTGACACACGTCATGGGAGCGCCGTAACCATTTATACTCGTGCGTGGTGCTCGTGACACAAGTTGCAGTCTTCGCTTGAACACTGGTGTCACAACTGAGGAGAGGCTAACAACTTTGATATTTTCATGGACTAGAAGAAGAAGAAAAAGGTAAACGATGGCAGAACTGTTAGCAGCATTGACGTTGATGTCAACAGTGGCTAAGATTATCTTAACTGTGTTGTTATGAACCTTTTACAGTTTTTGTTATGAACCATTAACTGTGTTTTTAGGAATTGTTTACTGTGCACTCAAACTCATCCTTGCTTTCTGTTTCACCTTCTGTTTCCGCTTGTCATTTTGACGACACTTTGGCGTGCGCCCGGTTGGGTGCCTTAAGTATACTGTAGGCATAAGTTTGTATAAACAACGTTTGCGTCTGCCACTTCGCATTTGTCTCCTTGACTTGCTATTGAGCATATCGTCACAGATACGTACACTAATTCTCATGCCCTGGGGGCATGCCAATACAGACATATTTTATAGTTTACATGTATTGAACGATAACATACTAACAATGTAAACATAGATCTTTTGTATTTTTTGGCTCAATATGACATTATGCATGAATATCAGTATCTCAAAAGGTTAGATTGTACCTACGTATCCTGTAGCCTAGATTATTCTGAATCAAACACTATAAAACACTTCAGTCTAAGATAAAAAATGCCCCTTTCAGAAGCCAAAATATTAGCATTGTGCCAGGCAGACTTAAACACCACACAGTAATAATAATAATAATAATAATAATGCATTCAACGTATATAGCATTTTTCTTCCAAGGAACAGTGAGGGGGAAAGCCCACCTCATCCACCACCAACGTGTAGCAACCACTTTGGTGATGCGGCAGCCATTTTGCGCCAGAACGCTCACCACACATCAGCTATCAGGTGGAGAGGTGAGTACTTATATATGCCAATTAGGAAGGAGGGGGATTATTAGGTGGCCATGATTGAAGTGAGAGGTCTGGTTGGGAATTTTGCCATGGGTTAACACCCCTACTCTTGCAATAAGTGCCATGGGATTTTTGATGACCACAGAGAGTCAGAACACCCGTTTAACATCCAATCCAAAGACAGCACCCTACGCAGGACAACTGTCCCCATCACTGCCCTGGAGCATTGGAAAAGATCTTTAGACCAGAGGGAAAAGTGCCCCCTACTGGCCCTCCAACACCACTTCCAGCAGCACTGGTCTCCCATTCAGGGTACAACCAGACCCGACCATGCTTAGCTTTAGAAGCAAACCAGCAGCGCAATACAGGGCTCTATGCTGGTGGTAAAGACTTTGGTGTTAAATCAACACCCTAAGTGTTAAATTAACACTCTTCAGTCTTTATATAGGTAGACCTATATAAACACTGAGAGTGTTAATTTAACACTGAAGGTTTTGCTGTGCACCAATACTGATGGTTTAAAGTATTAAATAGAATGCATAGAAAATCATAGATATGTACATGGAATACAAAGGGTTAATCCATTAATGTCATCTAGCAATCATTCCAGTTTGGTGCTTCAAGCTCTAATTTACAGACAGAAAAAAATGCCATGGACACCTGCCAAAACAATCACACTAAAATATATAGGTTTAAAATATGATTAGCAAACCTTTTGGAGTGATTAGATGTTCCTGCAGATATTAAACTGTATGAGAATTTCGAAAGAGATAAAAAATGTAGTGAAATAATCTTTGAAAAATCCATTAAATATAAACCTTTTCCTTTTTGGAATACACTTTACATCGGTAGTTGTTGGTTGCTCTCTCTGACTAAGTTGGTTTATTCTGTGGATGAAGAGGGAGGACAAAGGACTGAGCTTGAGGGGCCGTATTGACATAGCATTAATCTTCTTTTTGATTCGACAACTACAGCTTCCCTCTGAGATGCTGATCAATAAACCACACAGTATATATAAAAAAAACATTTCGACATCCTCCATTGTCAGCTGTGGAGGCTTTAAACAGACCATCAAACCAACAATGGCTAGTAGAGATTCATACTGTTCTTCCTGCTTCTGCAGTCGTCATTGCTGATTGATGAGTGCTTATCAAAAAGTAAGGAAAGAGGCACAATGAAACAACGTTAGGGACACATACGGGGAGAAGCAAAGCACCACCTTTCGAGAGTTTACGCATTGTTCCTTTTTGGGTAGCCGTTAAAAATATATATTTTGAGTTTTTCTTTTTTTCAGGGCTAAACCCAAAGCAATAAACACTCTAGCACCTGGAAACGTCTCCTGAGTCTTCTGTGCATTTGATTGCAGGCTTTTTTCTCTCTCCCATGTCTAATAAATTAAGAAATAAGCGGGGTTAGAGAAGTCAGATCACTGTGTGCATTAGATTTGATTATTGCTTTACCTCCAGGCTGTGATATTGCTTGGCGG
Organism: Umbra pygmaea; assembly: GCA_016801145.1. Lineage (NCBI taxonomy): Eukaryota > Metazoa > Chordata > Actinopteri > Esociformes > Umbridae > Umbra > Umbra pygmaea. The sequence goes on along the minus strand of JACXGM010010873.1, from coordinate 729 downwards.
CCCCAGGAGAGCAGCTCTCTTCTCGGCTAGGAGGAACCCTGAACCCCACTCAGGTGAAATTGGCTGTGGTGCTTTTTGGGGCTGGGGCAGCGGAGAGTCAGAGAGAGAGAGTCAGGTATAGGCTGGAAGGGGCATAGAGAGGCTGGTAGAGGCAGACAAACATAGAGAGGCAAGGGACAAGAGTGGAGAGGTTATTCTTAATAAAGCCAGTGTGGATGTCTGTTTGGAGTTTTGCAGCGCAGATGGCGGTCAGACGGAAATGCAATTCGGGAAGCAACTCTGTTTTTTCATCGGTTGCAAATTATTGTCATGACTCTTTATGAATTTAATATTAAACATGATTTGATCCCCGTAAATCTTCAAGGAAAATCTATTGATTCATTAATCTATTAGTTGTAGTAGTCTACATATCAGATATTGCCACAGTAGTCTACATATCATACATGACCAGAGTAGTCTAACAGACATGACCGCAGTAGTCTATATAACATACATTGCCACAGTAGTCTACATAACATAAATTGCCATAGTAGTCTACATAACATACATGACCAGAGTAGTCTAACAGACATTACCTCAATAGTCTATATAACATACATTGCCATAGTAGTCTACATAATAAACATGATTACAGTTGTCTACATAGAAGACATGACTACAGTAGTCTTTCTAAGAGACATTCCCACAATAGTCTACATAACATACATGACCAGAGTAGTCTAACAGACA
>JACXGM010010872.1:0-17520 GCA_016801145.1 Umbra pygmaea | reverse complement strand
CTTTCTCCTCTATCCTCTGTCTTTGTCTTTTGCGTTGTGGCGGAATCCCCCAAAAAAACGTTTTATAATTACCATTTAGAATAGCACATAATCTCTCAGAGAGGGGGCAAGTAGTTTGCCCGGATGCCTATAGAACGTTTGAGCTGTTTGGTTTGTGTTTAGGTGCCCTTGGTACAGCGAGGAGCAGAATCCGAATTTCCTTGACTTTTGACCGCCTCGGTCTCCAGGGGAGTGCTGTGAGGGAAGGAAGGGCAGGCAATGACTTCCATTTGCCATTTAAGGACCTATATGGAAAATATAAATTGGTAGCTGCGTGGAGGGAGAGGGAGGAAAGACGACATTGACATTCTGGTGCAGCCGCCATTTGAATTTATGAGCTTGTGTTGTGTGTCTGCCCACACTCCTCGATTGGAATATTTAACAACGCAACGACAGGCGAATGAGTGATAAAGTTGCCTTCACTTTAACTTGAACTGTGTTTCACTTTTGTTACTCATCTCAGGGTAGGATATAACAAGCTTATTTTCTTTTGTTTTCCCAGAGGAAAAGAGTTTGAAAGGACAAAGACATGTACATTTGGTTAAAACAATGTCTTTCAAGTTATTTCACTCACTGAGTTAAAATGAGAAGAATTAAAGCAAAAGTGGTTTTAACTTATTTTACGATTCATAATCTTGCATGCATTTGTACACACAGTGTAAACACAGTAACCGCGGAACTTGTAGGGACGTCCAGCTCCTTACTAGAGCCCAATGAGCCGTCCAGCACCCTGGCAGAGCCAGTGGCGGTTTCTCTAGGAGGCCAAAGGAAGACTGGCCTCATAAAAATATAAAACATAATTTAAAATATAAAATAAATTAACTGTAGAAATTATAAATTTACTGAGAATTTTATTTTATACAAATCTTTACTGATTTTGCTATTTGCCTTATCAAAACATTCCATTATCATTTTCTTATATAGCTGGTAGAGCGAAACAGCGCCCCTCTGCCACTGCATGGGTGGTGCAGTCCTGTCTGTGCTCTGCCTAGTGGGCAGTAATGCAGTTAAATGCTAGAAATGCTCCAAGGAAACCAGCTTTTCCTGGCCTCCCTTAGAATTTTTTTTACATTTTCAGCCAATCAGAGTGAGGCTCGGTTTGACCGAGCTCGACACTGAATGGTCAATTCATAGTAAAGAAAAAAACAAGGGAAGCCAAGTTTAACCTGGCTTCTCACCAATCACATGCCTCAGACACACAACGAGTCAGCTGCGTAGACAGTCAGCTAGCAGCTCTGGCAAAAAGACAAGGGGAACTTTGTGGAGCTAGTGCAAGCTTTCGCCGAGTTTGATAACATCATAGTAGAGCACCTAGCATGAGCTCCTACATTTATGTTTATGTCAAAGACAATTCAGAATGACATAATTTCATCATTTGATAGGTCTATTGATCATTATACTCTTCGACTAGAGGAATTAATTTCAACAGTCATTATGTTATCATAAGGCAACATAGGTGCCGGTACCGTGCACGCTCCGGAGCTCAAGTACCCTCTGAAAATACTGAGCACCCACGTCGTGTGCCAGACTGCGGGTAGGCTACATTCATTTAAAATTAAACATTGCAGTTGTTGCTAAGTGGAGCAGTGGCATTGATTCTTCATTTCCCAAGAAGCTGATTGTGGTTAGCCAGTTAAACTTTTAAGCTCCAATCCTATCTGTATTTGTGAGAAGTGGCACTGTCCTGAGTTGAAGGATAGTCTACTTCACAAGTTTATTATCAAGTTTATAGGTGTGTGTGCTCGTGTCGTCCGCTGTCCATTTCCTAAGGTTCTGAAATGCAAACATTTTTTGACTTCTTTGTTATTTAAAGAGCATGCACGCCTGTGAGCACCCACGAAGGAAAACATAAATTGGCACCTAAGGCAATATGATCTGTATACTAAGCTCACTAGCTTCCTCTGTAAAATTTGCCACGCACCGCCAATAAGAAGAGCCTAATGAGCCATCCAGCACCCTGCACTGTAAAAAGTAGTTCGGTAAAAAACTGTAACAATTACTGGTAACAAATTACCAGTACTTTTTCTATTATTTTACGGACATTTCCTTCAAGACAATAATAGAAAAGGTACTGGCAACAAATTACCAGTACTTTTTCTATTATTTTACGGACATTTCCTTCAAGACAATAATAGAAAAGGTACTGGCAACAAATTACCAGTACTTCTTACTGTTTATCACAGATATTTTTTATGGTGGGGCAGAGCCCAAAGAGCCGTCTCATGCTCCAGACGCACCGCAACAATTGTCTGAACATTGGCCAGAGGCCACGCTCCTGGACTGTTTTGATCACGTGGACTGTGTTCAAGACCACCTCGGAAAGTGAGGCGAGTGAACTTGCTGACTCTGTTACTAGTTTCATCAGCAAATGTTTAACAGATGTTATGCACACCGTTTCCATAAAATCATATCCCAACAAAAAACCTTTAATAGACAGCAGCATTGATGTGTTAGTCTGGGCTAAGAATGTGGTCTACAGTATATAACGTATTGGCAGTCACCGTATAGGATGTGCACCAAGCCTTCAACCATGGCAATACTGCTGGACCAGATAGCATCTCCAGACGTGTTCTAAAAGTGTGTGTAGACCAACTGGTAGGAGTATTTACTGAGTATTAATCTACAACCTCTCCCTTGCACTGGCCATCGTTCCACTCTGCTTTAAGAAATCCACCATCATCTGGGTGCAGAGCAGCTAAAAAAATGGCCTCCCATAGTGTAGAGACGGAATGGGGGGGTAACAATGAGACCAGCAGAGGAGGACCATAGGGAGCAGGAGGGGGCATAGAGTGGGAGGAGCTCAGAGAGTTAGGTGGGGGCCAGGTTGTGGAGGGTTTTGAATGTGAGCAGGAGAGTCTGAAGTTAGAGCACTGGGGCCTGAAGTTAAAGCACTGGGGCCTGAGGCTAGAATTCTGGGCCTGATGCTAGAAGACTGGGGTCTGAGGTTAGACATTGAGGACCTTCGGCAGAAGAGTGTAGGGCTCCAACTGGTGAGCTAACTGCTCCAACCTGTGATCTCAGGGCTCTGTCTGCTGAACTGAGGGTTCTGACCTGAGAAATAGAAGCCCCAACATGAGGTATAGGAGACCTGACATGAGACTGAAGGGCGCTCTCTTGAACCATAGGGGCCCTGACTAGAGAACATGGGGCCTTGACAAGAGAACATGGGGCCTTAACAAGAGAACTGGGACCCAATACAGAAGAGCTAGGAGCTTCTACTGGTGAGCTAAGGGCTTTAACCCGTGGGCTAGAGGCTCTATCTAAAGAGCATGGGGTCTTGACAGAAAAACTTGGGGCCCTAACAGGAGAACATAATGGTCTGACCTGAGAGCTTGGGGTACTGGCTTGGGAACATGCGGCCATGTCTGGACAGTGATGGGAATAACGGCGTTATAAATAAACGGTGTTACTAACGGCGTTACTTTTTTCAGTAACGAATAATCAAACGAATGACTGTTTCCCCCGTTACAACGCCGTTACCATTACTGAAAATAAAATGCGCCGTTACTTTGATTGAGCTCAATGAAGCGGTTTTCATCTGTTGCTTTCTCTCTGCAGGACCTGCAAAGTTTTTTTCTCTGGTGTGTGTGCGTGTGTGTCAGGGGGGTGTTAGACAACCACAACTGATGATGATTGGCTTAGAGTATATTTCCATTGCTGGCCAACCAACCAGAGGCAGAGTAGGGCGGGTGTTCACTGTTCAGTTCACACACCCACACAGACAGACATTCGCACACACCAACGGCCAGGAGTCAGAGCGATGGCAAGTCCAACAAGTTCAAAGGATGGTTTCGCGAACTGTAAAGGTGAAAGACAAGAATGTTTACATAACGTGCAACTTATGCACAGAAATAAATAAACTCCACATTGGTGGCAAGTAATTTGAATCTAATGAAGCACATTGTCACATGTCGCCACAAAACTAGTGGGCAAGAATGCAGCTGATAACGTGAGCTCCGCTACCAAAGAAGATGGAGCCACGACATCAAAGCAACTTAAATTTTATTTTTCTCCACAACCGCAAACTCTTATAACTCAGACTCAGACTAATAATTGATTCTATTTAGTGTCCATTTCATTAATTTAACATATTTAATTTTGGGGGCTTCCAATTTATTTCACATACTTGATTTTTTTCAAGTAACGCAATAGTTACTTTCCCTGGTAATTTGTTACTTTTATAATGATGTAACTCAGTTACTAACTCAGTTACTCTTTGTGAGAAGTGACTAGTAACTATAACTAATTACATTAATTAAGTAACGTGACCAACACTGTGTCTGGATGGCTGGAAACCTGGCTTGTGGAACTGGAAGTCCGGGTAGAAGAAGCCTCTGGTACCAGAGGAAAGTAAAGAAAATTGGGTGTCACATGGCCTAACTCCTCCATTTTGTAGTTGTCCTCCTCTTCATGCATTGTTGCTGATATAAGGCTCGGCATCTCCACTTCCAGGTCCATGTCACGCCTTATCTTTATCAGACGGCATTGTATGTCCTCCACTATATAAAGCGCAGTCTCCTGGTAAAGGCTGGTAATTCTGTCACGGTTGAAGGTAAGGTAGGCAGAAGGCAGGAGTGTTTCTCAATGGTGAAATATTTATTGAACTAAGAATACAGGGTGCAAGAACTTCCCTACAAAAATCCAAACTCTAAACAAAATTACAGGAGACAAGGTGACATGGAAACAATGACCAGCAACAGACGAACATACAGACTGAACATACTGTAAATATCTAACTAATTAGGGAAGTGAGTGCAGCTGGGGATCAATCAACCAAACTGATAGGACTATGAAAACATGTGACTAGGTCATGTAACTAAGAGCTGGAAAAACAGAACAACACCAGGAAACACTAGCAATACATGGACACACTAGGAGACCGTGACACTTGGTAGCTAATAACAGTACAGTAGCTATTAACAGTAGATGGAAAACAGTACGATCTAGCCGTAACTTCCAACATAGTTAATATTAGCTATAAAGCATTGTGACTGGTCAGTGTCTCGTTGCCAAAAGTTTGAAAACGTAGCTTAAATAAATGTTTTTTTCTCCATAATGGATATACAAAAGTTTTTTTTTTCAGACGTGGGCAAACGTAACGAGCAGAAGCCAGCTGAGAGTGTTCAGTACTATAGTTAAAGTGACTGACGACAGTTTCTCAGATTTCCCCATCCCACAACTACCAAATCTAACAAGTGATATTTGATATTAGATCTTGTATTTAGTAAAGGATGTAGATGTTTTGCTTTTTTCAGACTGCTTCCTCTCATATACAGTACCTTATACTATACACACTACATTTTTAAGTTTTAGATAACCCAATGATTTTCATGTTTTTTATAGAAATTCACCAAGGTGGCATTAAATTTACAAAAATAAATATTCAACCTATTATTAATGTTGCAAATGTCTATCACTGATGGAATGACTGCTACATAAATAATTATTCACAAATAACGGCAAAGACAAATTTGCAGCAGCCATTAATTCAGTTTCCTGATGATGAAAACTTTAACACTTCCATTAAATGTTTTTACTATAATGTCTGATCAATTTAATGCCACTTTGGTAAATGAAGGTATTAATTTCTATCAAAACAAGTAAACATATATTCCTGGGTGTTTTAAAATGTTTAAGCAGTAGTGATGTATACAAACCGGCCACTACATTAGGTACAACTTGCGATTACCGGGTTTGACTCCCCTTTCGCCTTCAGAACTTTTTTCATGGCATAGATTCAATAAGATGCTGGAAACATTCCTCTGAGATTTTGGTCCATATTGCCATAATTGCCTCATACAGTTCCTGCAGATTTGCTTGTTACACAGTCGTTATTTGAGTTAGTGTTTTCTATCAGCTCAAACTGTCCTCTGACCTCTGCCATCAACAATGGATTTCTACCCAGAGAACTGCAGCTCTCTGGATATATATTATAATCAAGACAAGGTAAGTAGTCTAGGTGTTTCACAAACAGGTGAGAGAGTCAGCAGGTAATCAAGACAAGATACAGTAAGTAGTCTAGGTGTTTCACAAACAGGTGAGAGAGTCAGCAGGTAATCAAGACAAGGTAAGTAGTCTAGGTGTTTCACAAACAGGTAAGAGAGTCAGCAGGTAATCAAGACAAGATACAGTAAGTAGTCTAGGTGTTTCACAAACACCCAAAGTTAAATTTCTCATTAAACTATAATTCTATATTCAACTTTCCCACACTTATTATTCAATCAGGTTTTAGGTTTTGTCACTGGTTGTTACAGTATGTGCCTTTAATGAAAGCATAGGTTGTTTTACAATCTTTAGTTGTCATCTTCATAGACACATTTTAAAACCTTTTTTATAGCATTTAACGAGTCAAAATGGCTAGTTTGCCAAATTGAGAGCAGCCATCGTTGTGGTGTGTTTATTTTAGGGAATGTAACAGTAATTGATGAATTACATGCACTTTTGACATCCTCTTTTTGGGGCTGAGCCCCCCTAACTGTCAATTTAAAAAATTGCCCCTGGATACCAGCAAGAAGAGTGTTGCAGTGATCTAGGCGAGAAGTGACAAAGGCATGAATGAGAGCTTCTGTGCTGGAATGTCACAGTGAGGGTCGGAGCCTTGAGATGTTGCAGAGTTGAATAAAAGCTGTCTTGGTGATGGTTTTTATGTGGGCTTCAAAGGAAAGGTTATTATGGAGGGTGACACATAAGCTTTTGACTTTGGAAGTCAGGGGGACCGAAGTGCTGTCAATGGTGATGGTGAGACTTTGCTGTTTGGAGAGTATGGATTTGGAGCCTATTAGAACGACCTGTTCCTATTGAGTTTAAAGAGGTTTGTGTTCATCCAGCTCTGGAGATCTTGAAAGCAGTTGATGAGAGAGATTGGAGGAAGGGAGGAGGCGGGTTTGTTGGAGTGGTAGAGCTGGGTGTCTTCAGCATAGCAGTGAAAAGTAATGTGATGTCACATGATTGTCCCCAGATGTAGGAGGTATATAATGAAAAGTAATGGTCCGAGTACTGACCCCTGGGTGATATCTTGAGTGACAGCTGCACACTGTGATCTCTAATTGTTGAAATGGACATACTGTTGACGGTCAGTGAGGTAGAAGGAGAACCAGGAGAGAGCAACACCTGTGACACGAACACCGACCAGACGTTCCAGGAGGAGTGGATGGGAAATGGTATGAAAAGCTGCACTCAGGTCTAGGAGGACAAGGATGGATAGTATGCCAGAGTCAGCTGTGCAAAGAAGGTCATCGGTGTGTTTCACAAGGGCTGTTTCAGTGCTGCACTTGGGATGGAAACCAGACTGGACGGGTTCATTGGGGTTACTGGAATTGACATGGTTTTGTAGTTAAATGGCCACCACCCTTTCCATGGTGTTTGAGAGAAAGGGCAGGTTTGAGATGGATCGGTAGTTGTTCAGGTCATTAGGGTCGGCATTAGTTTTTTTCAAGATAGGGTTGACAGCAGCAATCTTCAGGGAGGGCGGTACAATACCAGTGGTGAGAGAAGAGTTGGTAAGGTGTGTGAGAATGGGTGAGATGGAAGGAAAGCATGCTTTAACCACAGTGGTGTGCTTGGTGTCAAGTTAGCAGGTGGATGATTTTCAATTTCAATTTCTATAACAGAGTTTTCAGTGGCTGGTATGTGTCACATCCGGCCCAGTGTAAGCTGGGTATAGACTTCCCTTTTGGTTTCTATCCTTTGTGTATGGTTTTGTTTCAGTTCCCTCCAGTGTTCTTTCACTGCTGTGCATGGTGTTTTAGTTCTCCTTTTATAGTCTGTGTCACAATGTCCCTAGTGTCTGTGTGCTTGTTCTGTGTTCACCTGGTAGTGGTTTCTCCCCTGTGTGTTTTGTTTTAATTATGTTTTCCCGCTCTTTGTGTCACATGATCCCGTCACATGTTTTGGTGAGCCTATCAGTTCTGTAGATTAAGTCCCCACCTGCATACCCTTCCCTCACTAATTGGGTATTTAGTTCTGAGTGTTTGTTCGTCCCGTGTGGTTCATTGTTTCTGTTCAGGTACATGGTTGTTCTTGTTTCTTGTGGTAGATGTCTTTAGTTTGTTCATATGTTCAGTGGTTCATGTTGTAGGTGTTTTAGTAGTGTTATAGTCTTATGTCCTTATTATGTGAAGTATCTAGGTTATTGTTTATTGTATCACTAATCGTTTCTTGGTTCATTGTTTCTGTTCAGTTCCTTCTTCTGATTATAAATAAAGACTACACTTCAGTGAAGACGCGCCTGCCTCCAATCTACATTGAACTGTGACAGTATGAAGTCAGACAGGCATTTCTAAGATGTCGATATTTTTCAAACAAGCCATGAAAAGTTGGTTGCAAAATAAATTTTATCCACCTGAAAATAGGGACCAAATTTTACAACAATTATTGCGGCTAAATTCACATATACTAGTTGATAAAAAGCCTGTATACTATGACAAGATGTTTGGAAAAGGAATAATGTTTGTAAACGACATTATAAATGATGCCGGTGGAGTGATGCCTTATATACAGTTAACAAAAACCTATGGAAATGTTTGCTCCCTAAAAAAATACAATCAACTAACTGCAGCAATACCATATACTTGGAAGAAGAAAATGCAAGAGGGGAAAAAGTCTGATCTTGTCTGTCAACCATGTATCAAAGATCTCACATGGATGAAGAAAATACGGATAAACAAAGAAATATACCAATTCCATCTAAGAACAAAAAAATTGGTTGCTGTTCCATATAAATTAAAAAATAGCTGGGAAGAAATTTTTGATGTTCCAATCCCGTGGCACAACGTTTTTGGATTAATACGCAAAACAACACCAGACTCAAAAATTAGAATATTTCAATTCAAATTATTATATAAAATATTGTCAACAAATAGAAATCTATACAAGTGGGGAATTCAGATTTTGCTCCGAAGAGGCCGAATCTATAGATCATCTTTTTTGGTACTGTCCATATGTAGCATGCTTTCGGTCACAGGTACAAGAATGGATGAATAAATGCAATATTTATCTTGAATTAACATTACAAATAGCAATACTTGGAGACTTAAAATGTAATAGTCAGACAATTAATAATATGGTGGAGTCATTGACAATAGAAAGGTTTCATAATTATGTGAAGCATCACAGTACAGTAGAAATACACATGGCAAATAGAAACCCAATATGGTTGTGGCTTAAAGATAGATGGACAATATTGAACTTAAATAAAGAGTTGATCAAATAAATAAATAAATAATGATTGAGGAAAATATAAAGTGTATAAGCGAGTGCTAAATGGTAATAAATCAAATGTAATTGGTCTCAACTATTGGTCAGGTAAAGGTTAGGATGGGGGTAAAATATAGACAGCAATAAAAAAAAAATGTGGGATTGGAAATGATGCATATTTTAGAACAAAGACAATACCTAGGTGGAATACTTAAAGCTGATCCCATAAATAAATTAAACAAAGTCAGACAGGCAGGTGGTATAGACTGGACCTTCTGAAGTTTTCATCCAGGTTGTCTGAGGGGTTATTGGTTGTAAGATGTTGAGGATTTTAGTGTTGAAGAATGTAAGGAACTTGTTGGATTGTCCGTTCGAGAGGTCTCTCAAGTGGTTAAGAGTTGCCAGTAGGGGCTTGTGATGGCGTAGACAGAGACGTGCGCAAATCTTTTAGGAGAGGAAGAATGTTTTTTTTTAATTGTTTGACGCCGTTTAATTAATTAAAAACGGTATTGTTTGGACAGAGCAGGCATCATCTTCGTCAGCGACTGAGTGAGGAATGTCATTTCACCAGTGACATTTATGCAGCAAATCATTTTCAGATTAATTGAAGGTGGTGATTATGCTTCGTTTGCAACGCAATGCTGATGATTTGGCCCATCACAATCGTCAATAAGCCGAGTTGGAATGGAAACAATTATTGCACTTACAGCTCAACACATTGTCACGAGTTTCACTGACTTCCCAACAACACCCCGCATAATGCAACAGAAGCAAACACAATTCATGCAAATTGCCGGCTTCCCAAGAGTAGTAGGCGCAATAGATGGCACTTATATAAAGATCATTGCTCCCAGTGTCAACGAGAATGTTTATATGAATAAGAAGAGGTACCACAGCATTAATGCACAAGTTGAGTTTGATGCAGACTACAACATTTTGGATGTGCTACCCAAATGACCTGGGTCTACCCATGACGCGCGATATTGAATGAAAGTGGCCCGAAGCAGCTGTTTGAAAGGCACTTTCTGCCAACAGAGGATACCCGTTCGTGGCTGCTCACCCCTTTCCATATGCCACTGACAGAAGCCCAAATGAACTACAACAGGCAGAGGCGGTCTTAACATAGAGGCATAGGTAGGCGGCTGCTTGGGGCCCCCTACCAGCAGTCGTAGTAGGTGGGCCCACAACCAACCTAAAAAAAAGACAATATCATCATGAACAATTCAAAAGCATAGTCAATTGTATTAATATTCATGAGAAATATTTTGAAACGTTGAAGTAGTAGTTAAAATGTCCAGTTCATGGTTATCTGTCCCTACACATACACCCAGCTCTGGCCCAAGCTATAGGCAAGAACTGTTCGCTTGGCAACACAATATTATTCTGGCAACACAGACTCAGATCTTTATTCTTTTCAAAATAATAGTGCTTGTAATTCATTAAATCATTGTTAATTCATTTCATAGATAGGTAGTGTGTCCATGTTCACGTGTTGCTAAAATTAGTCAATTGTTGGATAAAACAGACTAGTGAATGTTTTGTAAACGTGTTTTCATATGAGACACTGACAATTTATTCAATAAAATTGTATGTACAACAAGTACAACATATTTGAAACTGTTTTTAATAATAAAGTTATCAAACGCATGTTAAATAATTATTTTTTGCTATCACATGCTCGTATTGCTTCTTTACACACAGTATAATTGCATTTGGTTTCAATTCACTAGCTTTATAATGATTAACAATGATTATTGCAATGAATTAAAAGAGCAAATTTGGAAAAAACAAAAATCTGAGTGTGCGTTGCTGGAAAGATAGTGTTGCCAGGCTCTGCATATACCCCCTACTTTCACAATGAAATGGAGTAGTCCATAACAGTGCACAGCATGAAAGATTAACACACAGTGGGGAGGACTGCGAAGTACGCAAACTGAGACGAAGCAAGACGAGCAAGATGAAAAGACGCCGATAAGTATTTGGCAACGCTGACAAAGATGACAAACTTTTTTACAGCTACTGTTGGGGATACAGACAGGAACAACAATGTCCAAATCATTGAACATGCCACTACAGCAGCAGCAGCTAGCTGTGAAGTGGCGCTAGGTGAGGATAATGTTAACCAAGAAAATGAAGAGGATATCACATTGTTGCCACCCACCGTCACCAACAGTGTTATCAACATTAACACAGATGAGGTGGAAGAGTTGTCCATTGATGGCCTTTTTGACACCGATGATGACGATGATGGGTTCTATCGTGACTATTAGTTTATGTAGTGTTACACTTTGTGTTCTCTGCTTTCCATCGTCATTTTAGAGTAAAGAAGTGTATGCAGGGTTTAAAGGGGAAGGTTTTTCCTCTTTAACCTTTACTTCCCCGTAGATAAGTTTTACCTGCTTATCCACCATTCATTCGGTACATGTTTTTGATTCTCTTTTAACGATCAGATGGGGGGCCCCATAAATAACTTCGCCTTGGGCCCTCAATTTGCTAAATCCGCCACTGACAACAGGTAGCCTTTTTGTAAGCTATTTATTCACAATTGTTTCATAGTTTATTCATTGAACACTGGATCCTAATATAGGCAATATATAATATATCCCTTCACAGGGCACATCGTATCACACGAAGTGTGGTGGAGAGGGATTGGCCAGTGGGATCGCAGATTCCATATTCTCCACTCAGAAATTCAACTACAGCAAGCAATGTTTTTTATTCTCTCCAGTTTGGTTATCTTTTGGGATCCATGATGGCTATGATTACATCATTAACTATAGGCAGGTCAGTTAACAGCACACTTGTTTGAAATATTGAATTGAGAAATAGTGGAAAACGTGTTGGAAAGCTTTTTTGATATTTTATTTACAATGTGTATATCATAATGGATTGTCTTGAAAATTCTTTATTGTCAAATGTTTGTTGAATGTCAACTCCTCTTATGAATGTCACTATTGAATATGAATTAATCTGTAGAGCCCGACTGATATATTCATTGACCGATATTATCGGTAAATATTAGCAGTTGACAGATATATTCGTATCGGTGATATTTCCACCGATAACGACCGATATATTTGTCCGGAAGAGGGCGCTCTTTCACCGAATATAGGTTTGAGCATTACAAGAAGACATTATCTTAAAAAGATTAAAACAGTGGGGATAGAAGAGCTGCTCATAACAAGCTGCTTATGAAGGTGAGTTGAAAATCAGCTTTCCGGTATAAGAGTCACACAAAAGGCACACAGTTTTACATTGGATAAAAAGGCTTTTGGGGTTATAAGATAGATAGACGCTATGGCCATATTTAGATACTGAGTATTATACTGTACCGTAGCTAGCTACTGAAGTCAAATTGTTTATGAATATACATTTTTTATAAAAAGCCTGCAGTGTTTACTATACCCCAGCTCTGGCATAAAAATGTTTTCCAAAACTTGAGAATGTCAACACCTGCGTTTCACCATTTCCATGACATCTACTTTATCTAGCTATGTAACTAACGTTAGCTCTCTGGGACTGGTAGCACGCTATTATAATGAATAGAAACCTAGGAATAACAGAGCACCGCAGTTTTGGGGCGAAACCATTAACCTTCGAAAGGTTGTTGAGATAAATATGTGCGCATGATAGACTGTGCATAATTAAGTCTGCAGTAGAATCACGACCAAGAGCAGATCAAACGACTGAATGGAAGTAACGCCAAGAATCCAGACTCTCAAATTGCTAAAAGGAATTGTTCAAAAATAATATGAATCGCATAATACACCTGCGCTAAATGCAACCAAACGAGACTGTGGAAATTTACATTTATCTAATACTGATCACAAAAACATTAGTTTCAGTAAACAACACTGCAAGGACACAAATAAAAATATCCTAAATAACACTCAGAAACACACAAAGCTGATAAGCTAACTAATGAACAAATTAGCTGAGTTGATTTGAGGTAAACCTACGGAGCAGCAGCAATCACCTGCTATTACTGTACAGTAATCTGCCAGCAATTGTTAAGTAGTTAAGTTGCTCAGAAAAGCGCATATGGTTTCCTTCAACAAAATAAAAAATAATAAAATTAGCACGACTCTCAGAATTTTTTAAGACCTTGGAAAATCCGATTTCAGACTTTGTAAGACAATTTTAGGCCCTAAATTCTGGAAAATTAAATTAGGACTATTTAAGACTTTTTAAGGACCCGCGGGTACCCTGCTTCGAGTGTCTTTGGAGTCTGGTTTTAAGCACAATCCATGCAGGAAAATGTAGCTTTTTGAATTCAGCCATAGTAATAGAAAATTTGTATCGGTATCGACAAATTTTTCCCACTCAAAATCGGTATCGGTATCGGATTCAAAAATCTCATATCGGTCGGGCTCTATTAATCTGAGAATATTCTTAAACAAGTACATCTATTCAGTGATTGGATCTTGCCTATGTCTTAATCCAAAATCCTGTTTGCGGCACAGCAAAGTGTTTTGAATTAGCTCTAAGACTGACACTTAAGATTTAGTCCTTCACTTCACTAAAAGTAGGACTGAGATGTTTGATAACTAATTTTTAAGCGCAGCTTTGAGCCAATAATTTTCTTACTCCTAAGTCAAGTCTTAGCAGTGTTCTTAAGAGTAATTCTAAGAAGCTTGATAAATACAGGCCCAGTTCTTTTGTATAAGTGTTCAAGTTGCCATCCATTGGCTTTTAAGTGACGTAGCTCAGGGGTGTACCTGGGAGCAGTGTGAGTGATGGACACTGAGCGGGTTTTGAGGGGAACAAGGGTATCGAGGGAGGAGGACAAGCAGGTGTTTTAATGGGAAATGAGTTCAGTGGGGGACAGTGAGACAGGACTGGGGTATGTTTCAGTCAGGGTTTTGAGATCAGTAGATTTTATGAATGTGATGTTACGGTTGACATATTCCATGGAAGAGCTATCAAACAGAAAAGGTTTATGGTCAGAAATAGGGAGATTGCGATCAGTATTATTGGAGGGACAGACACCAGTTGAACAAACTAAGTTGAATATGTGTCCTTTGTTATGGGTGAGGAAAGTGACATTCTGTGTGATATCAAGACCATCGATTAGGGACATCAAATCTGCAGAAAAACTACAGTTGTCTATTTTGTCAACATGAATTTTAAAATCTCCCACAAGACATACATATTTGGAGACATGGCACAGACACAAGTCACCAATGAAGAAAGTTCAGTTAAAAAGAGTTCAGATGGTTTTGGAGATCTATAAATCAGCCCTAAATCACATGAAATACGTTCTGAGGGAAATATTTTGTAAAACCGAAATATGTGAAATATGAACATATGAGAGTGTCAATTACGTTTGTAGGGAACTAAATTGAACACTCGAATAACGTTAAATATGAACATATGAAAATCATGACGTAGCATGTAAATAGCGTATTTTTTGCTACGGTGGATGTCGGGGATGGTGGACGGGCGTATAAATCCGCGACTTGCATGCCAGCGTTCGCAAGTTCAAATCCAGACCAGCACTATGTGTGTGTTTTGTTCTACATTATTCTACATTGCGTGTTTTTGTAACGGTAACCCTAACCTTAATCCTAACCTTAACCTCAGTAACATCATATTTAACCTTAACCGTTAGTAACCTCATGCCTAACCTTAACCGTTAGTATCCTCCTGGCTGATTTTACCTTTTTATTTTTAGCCTATGTTTTATACTGCTTCCATACATGTGTTACTGTGTGTTGTGATATAGGTATTTTTTATTACTTTCTTTTTAGATGTATTACTTTTCTGTAAAGCACTTTGGTCAGCCTAGTGGCTGTTGTAAATGCGCTATACAAATAAAATGACCTTGACCTCCTATCTAACCTTAACCGTTAGTAACCTCATACCTAACCTTAACCGTTAGTATCCTCTTACCTAACCTTAACTGTGAATGTTGCAATATAATTTTGAACGCTATGGAATGTATGGAATGTTCTCACATAAATCCGCTAAACGAAATGTACAGGGGCAACGTAATGGAAGTACAAATATAGCCTAATAATGAAACGTGCAGTTCAAACGTAAATAACCCTAAATATTTTGGCATATAACGTACTGTAATTCAGGTTTTCAAAATAGTTTCCTGAGAACGTAATTTGGGAGAAATTCTGAGATGTACAGTTGCTATAAATGATTCAAATGATCAGGAGTTGAGAGAAAATTAGTTTAACTGCAAGATATTCAAATGAGGTGTGTTGAGGTAAATTAGCTCCTCACGAAAGAGTATAGCAACACCAACTCCATACCCAGAAGTAGTGGCTGGCTGATGTATTTGTAACCAGCGGGGATAGCTTGATTAAGTTAATAAAACTCATTTGGCTGTTGCCAGGTCTCTGTGAGTCACATTATGTCCATCTTATTGTCAATGATAAAGTCATTCACCAGTAAGGTTTTGTTAGTAAGGAACCAAATATTAAACAATGCTATTTTTTAACAGACTATGCATTTTGTTAGTGTCACAGACATCACGCAAAGCACACCATGTCTAAGGCCAGCACTGTGACGATTGTGCGTAAAAATAACTTGATTAGACCAGAAAGAATGGATGGTGGAGCACTTACTTAGAGTAAAGTTTTGTCAAGACCAACAGTGGATGTACAATATCTTGGTTGGATGTATCTTGGTCGGCGGAAGATGTTCCTGTTAGCAAACAGGACTTGGGGAGCAGTGTAGCTCTGGTAGTTCAGACGTAGCAGCAGCTGAGTATTTCAGCGAAGCGTTGATGACCAAGTAGAGAGTAATCCACCAGAGAAATACATGGATCCACATTATGTCGTTGAGAAGTCGGACTGGTAGACTGAAAAAAAACAGGCAGAGGTAGAATCAAAGTTAAGCTGGTAGAAGACAGACCTTCCTGGGAGAGAAGACCATATCGAAGACAAACAGCATTTCAGAATTGCTTAACTCTGTTCCGTTCCAGGCCGAGATTGGCATAGAGGCCCATGGTGAACAATTTGAATGAGAGAACAAACTTATCAGATCAGGTAAGAGATTAGACTTTGAACTCCCTACTGACTCCCTGTTGGTTTGTTTTAGAAAATAAATGAAAATGAAGATGCACAGACCTATAATAAAAAGTTTGATAGTGCCAGGAAAGGAGAAGTGGCAGCCAACTGCGCCAGGGTACACTCCACCTGACCAACTGAAGCATCTGTTGGAAGAAGAAGGAATTAACCTAGTACATCCTGGTACATAAGAAAGGAAGATGATGGACCTGAACCTATAATATCCAGTAGCACTCACCTCTGTTATCATGAAGTGTTTCCAGAGGCTAGTTCACGTTCACATTGTCTCCACTAGATCCTTTTCAAGTTGCCTACTGCCCTGACAGACCCATGGATGATGCCATCACCACAGCAATGCACACCACCCTCACTCAACTGGACAATAGCAACACGTGTGAAGATGCTGTTTATTAAAGCTTGACCTTCAGCACCACACTGTATACAGCTCTGAATTTTCATTAAGAGACCACTGAAATATCATTAGTATCTCTGCTTTTACTATTCATAGGTATGTGTTTGGGTAAAATGAAAATTTTAGTTTTTTGGATGGTCACAAACCATCAAACAAAACCGAGCTGCTTGAATATTTGCACCAGGAGTGGCATAAATTCACCCAACATCAATGTGAAAGACTGGTGGAGAGCATGCCATGTTGCATAATACTAAGTATTGTTATTATACAACTATTATTATTCCACCAAAAATTGATGTCTGAACTCTTCCTAAGTTAACGCTTTAGTAGTGTGTTGTTTAAAGATGACTATGAACTTTTGTCTTTATGCATTTTGGCATTATGTTATTTTGACCAGTTGTCATTTTCTGCAAACAAATGCTCTGAATCACAATATTTGTATTTGGAATTTGGGAGAAACATTGTCAGTAGTTTATGGAATAAAACCAAAATGTTAATTTCATCCAAACACATACATATTAAAAGTTAAAACAGATAAAATTATAATTTTGCAGTCTCTTTTTCCAGAGGTATATACAGGTCCTTCTCAAGAAATTAGCATATTGTGATAAAGTTCATTATTTTCCATAATGTAATGATAAAATTAAACTTTTATATATTTTAGATTAATTGCACACCAACTGAAATATTTCAGGTCATTTATTGTTTTAATACTGATGATTTTGGCATACAGCTCATGAAAACCCAAAATTCCTATCTCAAAGAATTAGCATATCATGAAAAGGGTCTCTAAACGAGCTATTAACCTAATCATCTGAATCAACTAATTAACTCTAAACACCTGCAAAAGAT
>JACXGM010010871.1:11451-25818 GCA_016801145.1 Umbra pygmaea | reverse complement strand
AACTAGGTAGCTTATGCACCTTTGTCTGACTCGCGGGCAACGCGTTAGTTTCCCGGGTCGCTGTAGTATTTCTTTCCGTAGCTGTTTACACACGGATAAATGATCATTTGTGAGTTCAGATGGTTAGATAGGAAATATCAACAACGTCTATACTATCAATCCTCTGTACGCATTTATTAAGCATTTCTCCGTTCTTAACTCAGACTATTGCAACGGGAGAAAAGGAAATACATTAATTATTAATGCTTCAACTTCATAAGTGCACATTAATTGTATCCTTTTACTCCCAACTACAATACTTTAAGGTGTAATCATTTCTGCCCTCTGTATTCATATTCATTATATAAATAGGCTCTTTTGATTTTAATATGGTTTTATTTTAGCGGGATCAGTTTTTTTCAATTTTTCTAAATGCATGTAATGATAATAAATTCAACTGTTAGTCACTAAACGTTGCTTCTGAAATATTGTTAGAAGGGGATGAGGATGTAACAATGGTGGGGAGGCTATGGCATTTTTCCGTGGCTATGTTTATGTTTGTGTCTTTCGAAAACTGTCAAGGTTCCAAGGTATTGGAGGCAGGCGCGTCTTCACTAAAGAAATAGTTATTGAAACAGGTAAGGAGGAACTGGACAAGATCAGAAACATAGAACAAAATGAGGACTTAAGACTAACAAATGTATAGAAACATATGACATAAACAATAGATCACAACACTACACTAAACACATGAACAGACTGTCTAAACATACCACAAAGAACTATAACACAAGATACAACTTTACACACATGAACTGAACGTAGGAACAACCACATACCTGGACAAGAACAATGAACCACACTCAACAACCAAACAGACCGAACTAAATACCACACTTAAGAGGGAAGGGTGTCCAGGTGTGGACCAAACAACAAAACTGATTGGATAATCAAACCATGTGAGGGGATCATGTGATACAAAGAGTGGGAGAACAAAACCAAAACAAAACACACCACCATGAAGTGACACACCAAGGACAAATACTACAGACATTGTGACAAAAACAATGGGCAGGTAGGCAAGTGGAACTATTTACAGGGAATGTGTAGTGGACTTAGCTACAAAAACGCTCAGCTAGCTTTAACGTTTATGTTTACATATTTAAAAATGTTCAGACTAGCAGACAGCATCAGCCTACACTTTTCATTATTATTACTGTGGTTGATACATTTTATCGAGGGGGAGGGTATTGCAACTTTTATCAAATAGAAGGGGAGAGTGGAGTGGAAATATTTTTTTAACTGGGGAGGGCAATGCATTTTCTTTACTGATATTAAGAGTTTTCCCATTACATGGGTAGCAATAAATATCCAATATAAAGGTAAAGGTACTTTATTTGTCACATACACATACATGTAGCGAAATTCATTCTCTGCATCCCTCAAGAGAGCAGTGGGCAGCCATTTACGGCGCCCGGGGACCAACTCCAGATCTGAGCCAGTGCCTTCGTCAGGGGCACTGACTGGAGAACCTAACCTGCATGTTTTTTGATGATGGTGGGGGAAACCGGAGCACCCGGAGGAAACCCACGCAGACACGGGGAGAACATGCAAACTCCACACAGAAAGGCCCGGGACAACCGGGGTTCAAACCCAGAACCTTCTTGCTGTGAGGTCACAGTGCTATCCACTAGGCCACCGTGCCTGCCCATACTACAAGTTATTACATATTTTTTCTTTACAATATTTTTTCTTTAATCAATTAATAACCAGTTAACATTGTAATAATGTATTAGATTATGAATAAATAATCATTATGTTATTTGCTAAACAATTTATTCCATTATTTGCAAGGTATTACCTAATTTTAATAAATACAACTTTGCAAAATGTATTACATTATTGGATTCTATATGCCTTCTGGCCAATTTGTGTGAAACAAATCTCACTGACATAGACATCTCAAAAACATGATACACATCAACAAAATATACCCCAGTGTGAAATTGTGCTTAAATTTAAATTCAGTTTGTGATAACCCCTATATCAGTGGTTGTTAACGTAATTTGGACATTAGGATACATTTTCTGTGAGTGAATTCACAGACCTTGTACTACAAATTAAATAAAGCAGTTCCTTAAAAGCTGCATGGCTTAAAACAACACTTTTCAGAGTTGATAGAGATGTGTTATGTTCTACAACAACATAGAGTGTCACAAGTAACATTCAAAGATCATTCAAACAAAAACATACCTATATACATCAGTTCCATCATTCATAGTTTTTGTAAGATTTTAAGCAAACATTCAATAAGGAACAAAAACAACATAATTTATGTAACTAGGATCAATGTAAGCTTACCTTTCGACTGGCTCCTGCTCTGTCTATGCTCATGAATTGCAGTTCAAATGTAACTTCATTTAGGTGGCTAATTGAAAAAGGTTCAAGTTAATATATTTCTTAGTTACAAGTTACCTTTTTCATGAACATACAGTAAATTACATGGAATAGGAGATAAGTAGCATTAGCTGCCATTGTTACCTGAACCATTTATGATGTCCTCTAAACCGAAACTTTCAAAATATCACTATTCCACTCCACCTGTGATGGCGGTAAGTGCACCTCTTAGGCAGCCATCTGTGTAGAATAAAATTGTGAGTAGCTCGTGACATTGATGAGAAGAGGCAAGGTGGAGGGAAGTCTGCTGACCCCCTACTGACCCCATGCTTTACCCACAGTTCACCTTCCCTTTGGGGGGACACAGGAGAGATTCAAGCAGCGAAATGGCTTTGCACCATTTATTATGCTACATCATTTGATATCACAAGTATTTATTTCAGTCCCCACTTGCACTCTACTGTCAGGTACGGTAGTCTTAGGTGAATAACAGGTTGTGTTTTCTTTTATCGATTGGAAATTCAAATGGCGTTGTTGCCCTTGGTAAAAACTCATTAGTAACGTCAACATTCAGTAACTGTATGTGCATAAATGCGTGCAATGTTACTGGCCAACCTTGATATTAAAATGTGTATTTAGTAACTACCGGTAGTTGACTACCTCGAAATGTGGCATATTTCCAATCAAAATGTTTCACTCTGACACACAGAGATGGACAGAGGAAGCATATTCATATCAGTGTAATTATGGTGTTTGTCACAAATAAGCAGAACCATTTAGGCAATATCCATTTGATCTAGTACGTTTTGTTCTTCACAAGTATGAGTGATTGGCACATCTCTCTTGGGGCTGGTTTTTCTAACGTTTTCCAAATGGATTATGGTAATTAAAACAATCATAGAAGAAGGGGTGGGGAGAACAACAAGATGTTCATTATTCTAGTCATGTACTGTATGTATTTTGTTGCTTTTAATGAAAATATAAAAAAGAAAATAATCATAGAAATTGAATTATCTGTTTATTATAGTCATGGTATAATCTCAGAAAATCTGGCACCTAAAGACAAGGTTGCATTGATGTTCCGCCCATCTAAGCAGTTTTTAGGCTGTTTTTAAATATTGTGGCAAGGGTTCAGGACCCTGGACAAACACTGGCAGACAGGGATCAGCCCCACAGACAGAGGACAGTAGGAGAAAGTCCCAGACATCTCTAGAAGGAGAGACCTCAATAGTTCTATGCTCCGCACCTTCTCCTCATCGAGGCTCATTAAGGATCCTATAAGAAAGGGGTGAGTGTCTGTCACTACCTGTGTTCTTTCTCCCCCACCAGACTTTGCACCAGAGTGACGGAGGACATTGCTACCAACTGAAAAGCACGTCCAAGCATATTATGTGTTTTGTATATTATTATTATGTCAAAGGTTGGCTAGTTTGGTTTTGTTTGAATTGTAATATATAGCCCTAGGCCTGTAAACCACTCTCTCTGCCTTGGTGTCCTTGCTTGCCCTGCATGAATTCTGAGAATCCAGCAAAATTCTGGAAAGTAGCAAATTCACTGAAGAACAGTATGTACACAAATATACCAAAACCGATAATAAGGGATGCTGGATTTATTACTGAAAGAAATGCTATTTTTAATGCTTTTATTTACCACTTCATTGAAGCAGGCAATCTTTTTGATAAAACACCCTTATTTACCTCAAATAAAAGGTAGCAAAATGAAACTGAAAATGTTATACAGGATGATATTGATGTTGATACTCAAGCATTTTCACTAACCCTCTTTACAAAAATAAACATCCTGATGCCCTGCTAGCTATAGATACAAAGACATAAACTGGGGCTTATGGTCTTGACACAGGGCTGCTGGCTAGATCTGCACTACCATAATTATCTCTGGTCCACTTAATCATTGACGTCTGGGGTTATTCCAAATATTTGGAAAACTGCAAAGATGGGGACACTGGTGACCTTCATATTTATAAACCTATCTCTAAATTGTCTTGTCTTGCAAACATTTCATGAGTCACTAGTAAATGTACAGCTGCACTCATTATCTAACAACTGCATATTAAATAAATATCAGTCTGGTTTTAGACCAGGGCACAGTACCATCATTGCCACTACATTGGTTGTGAATGATATTGTCAAGGCTGTTGATAATCAGTTAAACTGTGTTGCTCTATTTGTTGATCTGTCATAGGCCTTTGATTCAGTTGATCATTCTCTACTGGTTAAAAAAATGATCTCATTAGGTTTTTTCATAAACACTTGTGCGTGGTTTCAGAATTATCTCAGCAATAGATCACAGACTACACTTGTTTATGGGGTAAAATCTTATTTTGTTACTGTTCATAAAGGAGTTTGCAAAGTTCAATTTTGGGTCATTTATTGTTTACTCTGTACATAAATGATATCTGTAACTCTGTTAAAAACTGTAAATTTCATATTTATGCTGATGACACAGTACTTTATGCTACAGCTTTATCTCTTGCTCAAGCATTTTATCTCCTGCAGATTGATTTTTATTTGCTACAAAATGCATTTGTAGATCTCAGGTGTCGTTCAACAAAACATTCAACCTAATTTCTATGTACATCAATCAATTAAGTAAAAACATTAATTATGTGCAAAATCTGGACTGTGGTTCGATGACTTCACACATCTTTTCTGTGGTTTAGGGCACAGTGGGAAAGGTCAGCAGATAAGGGCAAACTCTCTCATCTTACAACCTAAATTCGCTTTTCAGTTGCAGGTGGGAGTTCTCTCAGACTTATAATGGTGAACATCATAAACTGTACATGTGTCTGCTGCAGCATTTACAGGACTTTAGGCTGTGAATATATTTAGAACATTTCTACTGTCAATTCCAACCATGTCATTCCTTTTGGGCGATTGCATACTCTTTAAAAATGTTTGATTTTAGATATTTTTGGGAGATATGGAAGGAGTCTAACATCCTAGCTTCAAGGGAAGCACTACCACATGTAAGAAGTAATTATAATTTTACAGTTATGTCCTAAAGTGTTTTAATTAGGTAAAATCAAGATTACAAATCATTTACATAGGTTACTCCCCAACAATGACGAAATCACTCTGACTGGTGGTCATGTTATGCTTTAGTACTGTGGGCTAATTTAAAATTACAACATTTATTAATTTATTAGACTGAAAATCTTCAACCATCACATTGAAGGATTTATTAAGTCTGGCACATGCACCATAGCCTCTGAGATCTGTGTGTACTCAGTGTACCCACTGACTGTGCATAGGCCATAGCTAACTAAGCATACTAAGGCATGGCAGAGAGCTTTGTACCTGTGCACAGGGACACTGACAGGGGAGGACAACTGGGATTGTTGCCCAGTCATGAAGTGGGTACAATTTTTGTTTTTGCACAGTCATATTTATTTAGCAGGGGGGCCCTAAATGTGGAGTTGTATCCCTGGTCATGTACTATATTGCCAAAGGTATATGGACACCCCTGCTAATTGTGGTGGAGGTGTAATGTCCCTGTATTTCAGGGTTTGTTCCAGGACCCTTATTTCCATTGAAGAATCATCTTAATGCTACAAAATATAAAGAAATGTTGGCCACTGGGGTGCTTCCAACAGCTTGGGGAAGGCTCTTTTTTAGGGCCAGTTCTATTGGGGGCAAACACTGTTTACCTGGCAACACTATATATGTGTTACATATGGTAACACAAATTCAGATTTTTCTTTTCGAAATAATAGCGCTCATAATTCATTACAATATTCATTGTTAATTCATTGCATAGATAGGTAGTGGATCCATGTTCATGTGTTGCCAAAATGTGTCTATTGTTGGATAAAACAGACTAGTGAATGTTTTTCAAATGTAATCGTGTTTTCACACAATATATTCAATCAAATTCAGTGTACAACGTATTTGTGACAGTTTTTAATGAAAAGTTGTTATTTAAAACATGTTAAATCAGTTTTTTTTGCAATCTTTGCACACAATACAATACATATACAATACTTTAATAATACAAGGTGTACAAGAATGTGCCAGATGTCCTGAGTTTTCTTTTAAAGCTTACGAGAACAGCGTGGCAGAGGAAGATGTCGGAGGGGTCCTGTTCCCAAAGGAAAAGAAGGCAGAGAACCTCAGCCAGTTTCGGCCAATATCCTTACTAAATTTAGAGGGCAAAATCTTTTTCAGCATCATTGCAAAATGGATGCCCGAATACCTTCAAAGAAACAAGTACATTGATATATTGGTACAGAAAGCAGGACTCTCTGGATGCTTGGAACACTAGCATGATCTGGCACCATATCCAAACAGGAAAGGCAAGGAGAAAGGACCTCCATGTCGTCTTTTTGGATGTTGCTAAGGCCATGAACACCTGTAGGCCACCCTCACCTTTTTTTACATTCCAAACACCATTACAACCCTGATTGAATCTTACTTACAAGACCTGCAGTTCTGCTTTACTACAGCTGAGTTTACCACGTCTTGGCAATTCTTGGAAGTTGGCATCATGGCAGGGTGCACAATCTAACCCCTGGCTTTTACAATGGCAATGGAGGTCATCATCCGGGCGTCAAAATGGGTAGTGGGTGATCAACGGCTTAACTCGGGCACACGCCTTCCTCCCCTTAGAGCCTTTATGGATGACATCACTACTCTGACCACCACTGCTTCATGCATCAGGAAACTGCTTGGAAAACTGGAAAAAACATCAGCTGGGCTCGCATAAATCCATGAAAGTTGCTTAGCATCTCTATTGTCAAGGAAGTGCTCTCTGACTGCAGATTCTTCATTGGAGAGAAGCCCATTCCAACAGTGTCTGACCAGCCTGTTAAGAGCCTTGAAAGGTGGTATATGTATACAGAATATACAGTAGCATACAGCATTGATCATACTCTGCAGTGCAACATCTAATTACAACAAACTTGTTGACGGCAGAGGACAGAGGAGGACGAACTGACTGGTTTGAGTTGATAGAAAGACAGCAGTTACTCAAATAATGACTAGTTATAACCAAGGTATGCAGGAGAGTTTCACTGAACACACAACATGTTGATTCTTGATGCAGATGGGCTACAGCAACAGAAGACCACACAGGGTGCCACTCCTGTTAGCTAAGAACAGATGAAATAATTTCAATATGGACCAAAATGTCTTAGGACGGTTTTTTAGCACCATGTTGATCCCATGCCATGAGTATTTCTGAAAGCAAAAGGAGGCCCAACCTGGTACGAGCAAGGTGTACCTAAATAAGTGGCTGGTGACAATTTATTAGAAGTTGCAAAAGGGAACCTAAAGCATACAAACAGACATGAAGTGTGCATTTTTTTAAATACCCCTCTACCAAAGTCCATAATGAAAAAGGACCATCCACACCCCTAGTGGTGTTCATTCTCCATCTTTCCTAGTCTACTTCCAATTTCAATCAATTTGTCATGGCTGACTACCCTTCTCTTTATAAAATATTTTATATTATAGAATTGTTTGGTCAAGCAGGCAATGAACAGAAGTACAAATGGTTGCAAATACAGCTCTGGCAAAAATGACCACTGCAAAATTCTAATTGTCTCTGGTTTTACTATTGATAGGTATGTAAAATTAACATTTTAGTTTTTTTCCATAAACTACTGACATTTCTTCTAAATTCTAAATAAAAATATTTTCATTCCAAGCATTTATTTAATGCTACATTATTTAACAAATTACTCCCATCTGGTGATATGTGGAGATTTTAAAGTCACCGTGAACCCTGTGTTGCTCACGGAACAGTATCCGTTACCACACATCGATGACCTTTTCGCAGGGTTAGTTTGGGGTCAGAAATGTAGTAAAATTGACCTCTGTCAGGCATACTTGGAGATGAATGTAGATTAAACATCATTGGAATACCTGGGATACGTCATTGATGCCACTGGCCTGCACAAGGCCCCATTGAAGGTCAAGGTTATCGTGGAGGATCCAGCTCCCCAGAACGTCAGTCAGCTGCGTTCTCTCCCGGGGTTATTATATTATTATAGGTGTTTCATGCCATGTTTAGCGACCATGTTGAAACCTCTGCACAAGTTGCTGTGTGGGAACAAAACTTGGACATGGACGAAACAGTGTGAAGAAGCATTTGCTAAATCAAAGGAAGCTCTCCTGAAATCGGAGGCTCTGACCAATTTTGACCCATCACTGCATGTCCAATTAGCCCCTGATGCAAGTCTGTACGGGGTGGGAGCTGTCATATCCCACATCATGCCTTCTGGCGAAGAAAGGCCGATCGCTTTTGCATCAAACAAACTTAACAAAGCGGAAAGTAACTACGCACAAATAGAAGGGGAAGGCATCGTTTTTGGAGTGTGTAAGTTTCATCAATATCTGTATGGGAGGAAGTTCACCCTCCTGACAGTTAATCGGCCACTAACGAGCATATCTTGGGATCGCATATGGGTATTCAATCACCTACTGCAAGTAGAATGCAGAGTTGGGCTTTGTTGCTGTTGGCACACACTTACAAATTCAAATATTGTAAGTCAGACCTACACTAAAATGCTGATGGACTGTCCAGTTTGCCTGTGGCCAAGCCAGAGTCGCGTTGGATGGACATCTATTTCAGAGAGGTGGCAGAGGCACTGGTGATGGCAACACAAGTCCGGAGGGCCACCATAAATGACGCAGTGCTGTCAAATGTGATGGACATTATCGTCAATGGTAAGGCCACAGGTATTGAGCCAGAAATGAAACCATATATGTCAAGGAGAACCGAGCTGTCAGTGCAGTCAGGCTGTCTGCTATGGGGTCTGAGAGTTATCATTCCACCCTCGCTAAGGAAGTCAGTGCTGAAACAATTAGACTCAGGTCATTGTGGAATGGTCTGCATGAAAGAACTTGCCCAAAGCTACTTTTGTTGGCCTGGGCTAGATGGGAACATTGAGGAGAAAGCTAATGCATGCTTATCATGTCAGAAAATACTAAATGTGCCCCAATTGGCACCCCTTCAGAGGATGCCTGGCAACACATTCATGTGGATTTTGCAGGTCCTCTCGGAGACCAGATGTACCTAGTGGTCATTGATGCTCATAGCAAATGGCAGGAGGTTGCCATTATGAGGTCTACTAAGGAGGAAAAATACAATTGAGAAGTTAGGGGAAATGTTTAGCCATTTCGGATCGCCAATACAAATGGTGAGCGACAATGGACTGCAGATTGTGTCGCAGGAAATGTCCACTTTCCTACAGCTAAATGGAGTACAGCACATCAAGTCAGCTCCCTATCATCCATCAACAAATGGCATTGCAGAGAGGTTTGTACAGACCATGAAAAACACCCTGAAAGCATCACAAGGACAGAGAACCTTACACCAATGTCTGAACAGTTTCTTGCTGTCATACAGATCTACACCGCATGTAACTACCAAGGCTTCACCGGCATCACAACATACGTACAAGCTTCGATCTACTGAGGCCGCTGAAGGCTGGGGAGATTGTTCGACACCAACAAGAGAGCTAGGTCAGACGATGTGAACTGAGAGCCAAGGACAGAATCTTTAATACACAGGAAACTGTTTTAGCAAGGAACTATCAAAAAGGATCCAAGTGGGTTCCCGCTACCATTTTTCCCAAACTGGTCCTGTGTTCTACACTGTCCAGACTACCGACATCTTGCTCTGGAAGAGGCACACAGATCAGCAGTTGCTCAATGAGGCTCCACCATACATGTGTGGCCCTGGACCATTACTGGGGGACACCGGGCCCCAGTAATTGTCATTGGAAGTCTCAAAATCTCCCCCTCAGGACACAGAGACCATTGTACCCTCAACAGAGGTTGACAAATCTCTGACACAGGAACCTGTGATTACACCTCAGTGCAGAGAAACTGTTGAAGGTCAGGGTGACTGCCATTACCCCTTCAGAAATAGACATACACCTAGTCGCCTGGACTTACGAATAACATTAATGTTAGGTGAAATGTTTCCTGGGGGGAGTAGTTGGGTTTTGATAATGGTCGACATCGTGTTTAGGTGTGTGGGTTTGGTTATATTCAGGCAAGGGCGTAGAAACAAGTTTGATATTGGGAAATACACACAATATATCTTTCACAAATTGTTCTTATTATTGGGGGGACCACATTGCCTGTTTGTAACATTGGGGGGTCATGTCCCCCCGTCCCCCCCGTTCCTATGCCCTTGTATTCAGGATGTTACTACCTCATCTGTTATAATGGGGAACAATGTTTTTAACTGACCAATTATGGATATATATAAGGTTTGGGACAGATTTAGGCTGATACAGATGGACTATTGCCTAATCATAGACATCTCTTTTTGAGACCATTCAAGATTGGTCTTGAAAAAACAAATATGGACCAATCATAGACATCTATTTTAAGGCCAACACATGGTTGCTTAGAACAGTCCAAATGTACTAATCTCAATATATTGTTTTGGGCCAATTAAAGCTGAGTCTGACAGTCAAAATAATGGATGCCCGTGGTCATTTGGTGCTCACTGGGATGTGCCTCTGTGATTGGATGAACAATGTGGGGAAAAATACATGAATGTTGTTGAAAAGAGATCAAAGTTACAGATGACATATCTTTACAATCACACAGGGGTGCAGATGGCTCAGATGTTAGGGAGGCAGACTTGTAGTCAGAAAGTTGCCAGTTCGATTACCGACTGTGACAAATGTTGTTGTGGCCTTAGGCAAGGCACTCTACCCTAATTGCTCCCAAGTCGTTGCTGTAAATAAGAACTTGTTCTTAGTCAACTTACCTGGTTAAATAAAGGTAAAACTAGTAAAAAACATAACAATGGGTTGCTAAGCGTAGTTGTTGGTTCACCAGATGTTTTTAAACTGTGTTTTAAATGATTAAATGGTTGCATAATTGTCTGATGGATTAAATGGCCAGCTGCTGATTGTCTCACTACAGCCCAATTACTCAGTCTCTTATTATTTACAAGTGGCACTTGAACATCAACAGCAATAAATAAATAAAGTATTGGCAGAGGTTTCACATATAAAGCGTAGTGAAACAATTCAACATATGTATTAATATGAACAATAGCTAATTTACTGTATATTTGAAACAAATCTGACATTAGATACCTTCAACGAGAAAGTAGGTAACCTTTGATGAGAAGTAAAAACTGCTGAATTTAAAATTAAGATTATTTATTTATTTATTTATAATATCTTTACCAATTTGTTCTCCGCTCCCCATTGATCTTGTCCATTTCTCTCTAACCCTGCCTTATGGACAGCTTTGCAATTTCTTAGACAGATGCAGGATGTTGAAGGGCACTCACATGGTTCATCCAACCATATGTTGCCAAGCCGTCTGATTTTTATCACACTGCTCATCCAACACAGAGTCATTTAGTCAGCACATGCGCAGGATGATTACACATTCACCAACTATACTTCTGCGATTAAAAATACAGGAGCCATATCTGCGCACAAGGAGTCGCTGGATAGTGACTTGGCAAGGTACGTAATCTGACTTATTTTTTCCCTTTACCTAGCAGCACCAAACCAGTTTGCCCTGCCTCATGCAGGACTTCCATGCAAAGTCAGAGAAGTCGTGGTCACATTTTGACCACCATGACCTGATCGAGCATGAAGACAACTTAAAGCAGAAGGACCCAGAAACAAACAACTGAAGACAGCTGCAGTAAAGGCCTGGCAAAGCATCACAAAGGAGGAACCCCAGCGTTTGGTGATGTCCATGCATCCTAGACTTCAAGCAGTCATTGCCTGCAATTTTTGATTGTGTGAATTTCTGCTGTTACATTTGAGCCCCTGAAATAAGGGGATTGTGCATTTCATCAATCTGAAACGTGGGTTTGATTTGGCATAAATTATTCCAAAGTGCTGCAAAATCTGACTACCCAGGAAAGGTATGGTATGTTGCTTAGAAAACCTGTGGTTATATAACGTTAGGTGTTATATGAAGTTAGCTGTCAAACCTAGAAAGCTTTCAATGTCCAGCGACATAGAAATTAAATCGTGATTCATGCTTTCACGAATAACAAACTGTGAGAGTACAGAGGAAATTTAAATGCCTACTACACCCTCTACTGGGGGGTTAATGTGAGGTACAGGCTTCGCCAGAGTGACCAGCTGATGATAATTTAACTAATCACTGTGCTTGTGCCCTGAAGGTCCTGATTGAAGGTACAAAAGGAAGAACAGGAGAACAGAAGGGGACTGATGTACAAATGTACATGTGGATCAATTTATGGAACAGAATGTATAATTGTATAGAAAGAAGAATACAAGGAGAACCACAATACAGATTTTCATTTTTTGAGCATTGTCTCTTGTTTATTTTCTAATTATTCTGCTACAGTTGTGAAGTAAGGTAGTAGAGTAATAGAGTAATATTACCACATAAATGTTCACAAAACACATTTCTCATCCTGACATGATTAGCATATTCAACATTAAAACAATGGATCAATGTAGCTATATGCCATTTGAGCCGGCCCCATGGAGATCGTTATTTAAAATTGAAACAATGAATTTAACATCTGATAGGCAGAGAGCAATGCTATTACCTGTTGTTGAAAACCAATTGCTAGGTTTGAAGCAATGTAAAACAATAACTAGATGTTTTTTACAGAATCAGAGTCAGAAGGAGAGTTATTTTTTTAACAAACAAGGATCTTTTTCTGGTCTGGTCTGATACCTTCATTCACCAAGGTGGCATTACATTGATTAGAAATTATTGTCAAAACATGATTAATTACAGATGAGCTAAAAGATGCCATTATTAGGACACTGAAATAATGACTGCTGAAAAAGTGTATTTTTCCATTCGACTTGAATAATTAATTGAAAAATCTGTAAAGTTCCAATAAGGATAGATATTTACAACATTGGTAATGTCTTATATATATATATATCACATATATTTATTTAATGTCACCTTGTTGAGTTAAGGTATGAATTTCAATAAAAACATGCACATTTCAGAGTGACCACAAACTTTTGAACCGTAGTGTATGTATACTCAAAATAATATTTTATAATTATTACAATTGTATGTAAACCCAAAATTCCTATCACAAATAAGTAGCATATTTCAACTGACCAATAAAAAAAAAAAAGTAAACCTTCAAATAATTATGTTCAGTTATGCACTCAATACTTGGTCGGGAATCCTTTTGCAGAAATGACTGCTTCAATGCGGCGTGGCATGGAGGCAATCAGCCTGTGGCACTGCTGAGGTGTGACGGAGGCCCAGGATGCTTCGATAGCGGCCTTAAGCTCATCCAGAGTGTTGGGTCTTGCGTCTCTCAACTTCCTCTTCACAATATCCCACAGATTCTCTATGGGGTTCAGGTCAGGAGAGTTGGCAGGCCAATTGAGCACACTAATTCCATGGTCAGTAAACCATTTACGAGTGGTTTTGGCACTGTGAGCAGGTGCCAGGTCGTGCTGGAAAATGAAATCCTCAGCTCCATGAAGCTTTTCAGCAGATGGAAGCATGAAATGCTCCAAAATCTCCGTATAGCTAGCTGGATTGACCCTGCCCTTGATAGTGGACCAACACCAGCAGCTGACATGGCACCCCAAACCATCACTGACTGTGGGTACTTGACACTGGACTTCAGGCATTTTGGCATTTCCTTCTCCCCAGTCTTTTTCCAGACTCTGGCACCTTGATTTCCGAATGACATGCAAAATTTGTTGTTGTTTTGTTGTGCTTTTTCTCTGTAGCCCAGTTCAGGCGCTTCTGCCGCTGTTTCTGGTTCAAAAGTGGCTTGACCTGGGGAATGCAGCACCTGTAGCCCATTTCCTGCACACGCCTGTACACGGTGGCTCTGGATGTTTGTACTCCAGACTCAGTCCACTGCTTCCGCAGGTCATCCAAGGTCTGGAATCGGTCCTTCTCCACAATCTTCCTCAGGGTCCGGTCACCTCTTGTCGTTGTGCAGCGTTTTTTGCCACACTTTTTCCTTCCCACAGACTTCCCACTGAGGTGCCTTAATACAGCACTCTGGGAACAGCCT
>JACXGM010010871.1:0-11351 GCA_016801145.1 Umbra pygmaea | reverse complement strand
TGGGTTTTCATGAGCTGTATGCCAAAATCATCAGTATTAAAACAATAAATGACCTGAAATATTTTAGTTGGTGTGCAATGAATCTAAAATATATGAAAGTTTAATTTTTATCATTACATTGTGGAAAATAATGAACTTTATCACAATATGCTAATTTCTTGAGAAGGACCTGTACAGAGCTTGTCCTGGAGCAGGGCCAAAATGATGGTGGCCTATGTTCCAGTGGAGTCTAGGTACTGGAGGATGAAGTGTAGAGCCATGTTGACCACATCATCCGAGACCCGTTCACTTTGTAGGCAAAGTGTAGCAGGTCAAGGTGCGTGTCAGTGACAGTTTTGAGGGGGGCAGCACAATGCACTCAAATTACTTCGTAGCAAAAGAGGTCAGGGTGACTGGTCTGTAGTCATTAATCCATTGATCTTTGTGTTTTGGGGACCAGGATGATGATGGAGGATTTGGAGCATGCTGGAACATGGCATGAATCCAATGAGATGTTAATAATGTCAGTGAACTCTGTAGACAGCTGGTCTGTGCAGTGCTTCAGGGTTGAGGGAGATACAGAATCTGGCCCTACTGCTTTTCAGGGGTTCTGTCTCTTGAATAATCTGTTGACATCTCTCTCCAAGACAGAGAGGGTCATTGTATTGGCAGAGGTGGGGCTAATTGAGATGGATGATCATGTAGTGTCTTCGATGATGGGGGTCTGAAAGACAGCCAGTGGGCTTCTGTAGATGGCCGGACACAAAGGCAGGAGGGATGTGGTCAGGAAAGTCCCTTTGTCTTTCAAATCTGCAGTTCAGAACTCGTTCAGGTCATTGGCAAGTCGATAGCAAGTCCAGATATGCAAACAGAGCCTCTGTTGCTTCGCTGCTCCACATCTTTGACCAACTCACAACAGGCTTGCCTAGTTTGAATTGTTGCCTGTATGTGGGTATCAGGAAGACCATGACGTGGTCTGAAAGACCCAAAGCAGCATGGGGCACTGTGTGATATGCATTGTTGACGATACTGTTACAGTGATCCAAAGTGTTTTCCTTTCTGGTCAGAATTTTAATATATATTGCTTATATTTGGGGAGGTCATGGCATAGATTACCTTTGTTGAATTTGCCCAGAACAATAACAAGGAGTCCAGGTATGAACACTCCACTTCAAGTATCTAGTCAGTAGTGTTGGGGATAACAGAAGACTACTTTTATGTTGCAGGGCTCAACATTAACAATTTTTGCCACTGGCCCGGGTTTGAAACTTACTGGCCCAAAGACAATTTTTACTGCCCCCCCGACGAAAGTCGTAATTTATCATTGTTACAACAAAACCAAAGACTTAGAACTTATATTACTCTGTTAACATGTTTAACCATTTATTAAACACGTCCTGGATATAAAAACAACAAAAATAAATCACATTTCTAGTGATTAAAAAAATAAGTCAGCAAAACAATTTACTTCTAACGTCAAACATGACATGCTCTCTTCCCTGCTGACAGCCATCTCTGCACAACTCTGTCTGGCTTAAACTGTGAAGCCTCTGGTCCCTCAATAAAAAACACAATTTTCTCAGCCAAAATTCACTCAGCCCTAATCAGCCACGTCCGTTATTAAATCGCAAAATAATACATCTCTAGAATGGTAAATCCGTAGAGGCTGTCATTTAACATTTTTTAGAATGGTATAATATTGATTATCAAAACACACCGCGGTGTGCAGATTCATAAAATATAATTGTCTTTCTGGCAGGTATCGTTGACAAGGTATTGAGGATCAAAGTCCCATTTTTATAAAAAGATAACTTTATTAGCAGAGGTAAGTCTATACACCCACATGTACACAGAGAAAATTAGCTAAATGTTTATAACCATTATCTGCCCATCCTAAAAATAATCAATAGAAGTATCTAGCTAATTACCTGCGACACGCCACATCAGTATGATACTGATACCCAAGTCGACACCATTTTTCTGTTGCAGTTCAATAGCCTGGAAGATGTATCGTCAAAGACCCGCTTAGCTGTCACGCAAACCAGGCGCTGTCTCCTATTAGCATGGCTGGTCAAGGATTGTTTTCGAAAATTGTCGGTGTCTGTGTAAAAAGATCCACTTTTCTCTGCTTTAGATGGAAACATACAACAGACAATACAGTGCATTTTAGTTCCATCAGAGTCAACCCAGGTAAATTCTTTTTTCCACTGAGGTAAAAAAGTTCGCTTTCGTTTCAGCTCGTAGCTCTCCTTTGCTGCCATCTTCACTTCAGTGTCTCGCTCCAGTTGTAATTTGACAGTCACTACTCAACTCTTGATTGGCCAACAGTGCGCGAGATGCAGATATTTATGCATGTAGCAAATAGCAAAACGTATGCAGGATGTTAAGTTTTACAATGCAATTTTTTTTCTTCAATCAATCCTTTGCAGTGGCCCGATCGGGACAGTGAGTTGCTAGTCTAACTGTCCCAACATTACTTTTTACTGGCCCCGGGCCACCGGGCCATCGTTATTGTCGAGCCCTGTGTTGTAATAAGTAACATAACATGTTAGATTCACAATTCCAGTAATTAGTTACTAGTTACATTTAAAATGAAACAATTAGTTACATTTACAATATTATTTCCCTATTTCTGTTTTAGAAAACAAGTTAATCATTTATTTTTCGTATTTCATTAAAGCGCCTCTATGCTAATAAAAAATAGGAAAGAGATACCGCACTTAAATAGGAATGCATATGCGGATTGGGGGTTAGCGAAATGGAAGACTACACTTTAACAGTGGGAAATATTAGAATTATTTCAAACCTGTCAAAAAGCAGAGATTAAAAATGTATGTATCCTGCGAGCTGTGCATCAGGTGCAAACAGTGCCGGCCCAAGCCTTTTGGTGGCCTTAAGCAGAATTTGATTTGAGGGCCCCCTCCTACCACGCGGAGTCACCTGTGCACTTGAATGGGGGCCCCCTGGTGGCCCCAAGCAGCTGCTTAATTCGCTTTTGCCTAGGGCCGGCCCTGGGTGCAAATGCCTGTCTAGTGGAAAGAAAATGGAAAGCTTGTCCTTGTCCGTCTCACTCGAAGGTTTTGGACCAAAAATATATTTTTTAGGTGAGGTGTAATTTTTAAATGTTTTTTTCGCCAGTTATTACAATAAACACGAGTTGAAAACATGCATAATGTCACAGAAAATGTAAAATGTGCATTAACAGGCGATGAGAATACATAATGGTCATTTTCACTTGATTTTTACATGTATAAGGTTTGCCAGGATTAAGGACACATGCACTAAGAATGTGCATATTTAAGACATTCAATACACGTTCAGAATTCCCTGCTGAAAATTCTGCCACAAAACAGACGTTTTAAACTGTACCCTGTAGACTCAATGATTTCTCCATTTGTCTCCATTTATTACAGTAGCATTACTAGTCAAATCCCATTGCATATTGTCTGTAACTGATATTAAGTTATTTTGTCTGTATTTCTTTACCACGGTATATTTGTTTTTATATTCAGACATTCAGATGAAATTGGTTTTACATTCATTAGGACCCTGGTTTGAACCACCCCAACTGCCAAGGAGCCTCTATCATTCTGTCTTTGAGCAAGACAGTTAACCATAATTGCTCCCAGGTTGTTTCTATAAATACGAATTATTTCTTATTCTACTTACCATTAAATTTAATTGAAATAGTTTAAATACTTGGGAAGGTAATCATTTTTTTTGTACAAAGAGTATTGTATTATACTACAGTAAACATATATTATATAAAAAATAATTAAAAAAAGTAACTTAAAGTAGTTTAAGTTACTTTCAATAAAGAGAAACACAGCTATGTAACATAGTTTTTGGAGAAGTAACTAAGTAAAGTAACAAATTACTTTTGAAGTAACTATCCCCCACATTGTGCATCATGGAGGGCTTGCATTTAAAAAAAACATATTTCCGCAGCCATTGTTGATGTAGAAACATATTCCTCCTCCTATCATTTTGCCCAGGAGATCTTTGTCTCGGTCCGCATGAAAGAATGAAAAACCAGGTAATTGAATTGCAGAGTCCGGTATAGCTCCACACAGCCATGTTTCCGTTAAACACAGAGCAGAAAATAAGGAGAGGTCTCTGTTTTTCCCCAAAAGCAAGTGAAGTATATCCAGTTTATTGTTGAGTGATTGCACATTTGGGAGAAATATTCCAGGTAGCGTAGTCCATAGTCTGCGGCACCTTGAGTGTACCAGCACCCCAGCTTGTTCACCACTTCGGCAGCGTTTCACTAAAGTAAAGTGCAGTAGTACCTTTGAAATGAATTTCCAGTAATTCCATGGATGTTGCAAAAAAACTTGTCAATAAATCCACAAGGGTTGATTCCCTGATGTTCGTAATCTCTTCTCATGAGAAAACAATCTGAGAACTGTCAAAAACAACTGATTTAAAAGACAAATTAAGACAAAAAGTTCTGCACCAACATACCGAGGTGACAATCTGCCCCGCCATCAGGAACGTAACATCTAGAGGCCGTGCTTAATTTGTAAATTCAAAGATAATCTGTGGCTTGGGCAACGTAGTTGAATGAACCATGTGCGTGCCCGTCGTCATCCCAAAGATCTGTAAGGAGTTGCGGAGCTGCCAACAAGCCGGATTAGCGCTTCGTTCATAAGATTTGCACACAGAGCTTTGTTCATTAAATTTGCGCAGGATAGTTATGAAACTCATCAATATTAATGATAATTATATCTGTACAGCAAAAAGTATTTTACCTTGGTTTTCCACAATATTTCCTGGTTTGACTTCTCAAAAGTGAATCACCACAGTTTATTACAAGTTCAGTAGTCTACTCACCACGCTGACATAAATCAAGACAACACAAATCTGGAAGAGATGTTGCAGCCAGGGTTGCCAGGCTCTGGTAAATTCAAACTATAGAAAATACCTATAAACTAGCTCAATTTCTTAATGCACAACAGTTTACATATTTTCCTTCTATTTATTTATCTCTATATAGTTTTGCTTATTTAACTAATTTTATTTTATCCTAATTCTCTTGATTTCTTAACTTTAATTTGTTAATTTGATACAAAAATATAGCTTTTTCATAATTAAATAGTGCTCCCACAAGAAGTTCACAGACACGGCAACTCGGGTTTCAGCACATAGGAATATCTGCGCTTTTACCATACATGACAGCTTTATATCAGTAAGCAATGAATTAGTGAGGAAGAACAGGTAACTTGATTAAACCTTTTAATTAGAATATTTACAGTATTGAGGCAAACAGTGGAAATTGACAAATAATTCATCAGGATCTGGCCAAATAAAGTAGGTCCCTGAACAAATTTCATGAATTCTGAGAGGTGCCGGAGGTGAGGATCCCCTTCAAATTAAGCCCATTTCAACCAATCACAATGCTTAATTTGTCCAAGCCTTTGTACAATATTTATTATAAGCTGTGCTTTTTTGGGTTTAAAAGCACTGCAGATTAGGGAATCATTATCCAATACACATTGGGTTTTTAATTTGTAAAATATCAAGAAATACACGTTTTACAACGTTTGTAAGCAGGTCAGCTAGAATAGTAAATATTTCTGTTTCTAATGCCATTAAAGGTGCATTCAGCCATATTTTAGACCTCTAGGTTTTAAAACTTTTTTTATATAGATGCTGTTGATCTAAAATGGGTTCGTACTCTCTCTGAGGTGTCTAGGTTAGTACTTTCTCTCTTTCTCTGCTGTGTCTAGATGTTGAGACCACCCTGCTTCCAATCTTGGAGTTTGATTGAAAGTTCTGCCAACCATAATTTCTACACTTTAGCAAACCATACGTCACACACTGATGGAGATTCCCCCCGATGCTAAGCAGGTAAATGGCAGCCAGAATGCTTGGAAAAATGGGAAAAACAGAAACATGACTGTTCCCTGTGTCCCCAGGCTTTTTCTGCATCCTCCACCCGCCTGATGGTGTAAGACACAGAGAACAGACACATTGGAGGTGTTTAGGGCTCTCGTGGACCTTTTAATAACAAAATTAAAAGTAATAGAGGAGTAGGTGAGTGAGTAATAATCCGAATATGAATGTATTTGTTTTCCCTCTTCCTGAAAAGGTTTTATTGAGCATTCTACCTGGTGGGTATCCACTACAAAACCATGACAGAGCTGGCACCAATCACAGCACATATCCTTCACAGGCCACACCAGGGGGAAATGAAGCAGTCCTGCCAAATGGCTGTAGCTTTTTAACATTTTAAAATAATAACCATAATGTATGTCTTCTTTCCTCTGAAATGAGTTTGTCTTTTCTTCTCTTTTTTTGTGGAAAATGTTAACATTCAAAGTTGATGTGTAATGCCATTTACATTATTTACGTAGTTTCTCAGGAGCCAACCATTCCTACACCAAAAAACGCGAACCATTACAACCTGAAAAAATGTCTGTTTATTGTGATGGGAATGAAATGTTCAGAGACAACACCAATGAAGATAACTTATATCTTGATAGCCATTGTTTCTAAAGTTCATAGGCCAAAATTTACTTGGTATTAAAGACCAGAACACAATCCAAATTTCAGTCAAAAGTGTGTATATACAGTATATACCCTAAAATTATTCCTGGTTATTGTATTTATATTTGAATGTGTCCCTATTTGTCAGTGGTTTATATATTTTATCTTTGGGGTAACATGGGGGTTCATTTTGATCAGTCTGTAAATTCACAAATCAGTAGGGATTGAATGAGCTTCCATCACAATGCATATGCTTGAAGCATTTAGTTTGTTCCTGGGGTTTGGATTCCATTTAATTCTCCCTCTGACAAGGCCTGATTGCAAGCAGGTCTACTGTACCTTCTCAAGGAGTGGCAGGCGAGCTGTGTTCAAAGGCAGCAACTAGGGTGCTTTCAAAGGGTGTATTTTTGCAGCGCTGGTCAAAGGGTCCAAAGCTGACATAGTAGAGACCTTATTTATGCACCATATCTCCCCTGAATCATTAAGCCTGGGCTCGGTAGGAGTACAGGCTGCTGCTGGTGTTGCCAGACTTCTGCAAGGTATCCCCTTGGGTGCTCCTGGGCTCTGGACGGCATCCTGACAGGCAATGCCAGTTCTATAGATGGCATCTTCACAGATCTGATACAGCAGAGCCCAGAATGCAGGAGAAATTAGAAAAAACGTGGTAGAGGAGTAGGTGAGAGAGTAATCAACAGAAAATGAATCAATGTGACAGGGAGGCTTCATCGTTCCTGGAGCAGCCTTCTGGTGGCAGTATGGGCTCCCGCGGTCTGCATCCCCATGGCCTTTCACCCTATATACTCCCATACTTTTTTACCCCTGTGGGGTTAGAGAAGGCCAGCATGGTTTGGTGCTTTGTCTTCGGCTTTTCAGATTCTTCGCTCAGCCTGTTCTTCTGGAGCTTTTTAATACTTTTAGGTCCTAATGAGGCCCCAAAGGATGGCTAGTGTGCTGGGGTGTGGCTGGCCCTCCTGGCTTCCTTTGGGGGCGTAAATGCAGTGCTGGTATACCAGGCAGGGGCGCATTCATGCCACCCACAACAGATGTCAATTACATTTGTGCATGCACAAGTATATCCTTTGCATCGTGAGGAGAATTACTTGGAATGGGAAATGCTTGCAGCAACAAATTTACTGGACTTTTAACACTTATTGTATGAATCTGGCTGGGTTTTTCACCTGTTTGCTGTGCTGACCTGGATAATATTAGTTAACTGTTGTATTAAAAAAGATTTGCCATTACACATCTGTATTGAATACTTTGTTTCACTTTTCAATTTTTATTTTCATTTTTGCAATTAACTGCTCACAATGATGCCATCAAGTGAAAATCTTAGGTTTTGTCAGAGTTCATTATGTAAGAGGAATAGCTTGCATAATTGTACCTTCAAGGTGCATAATTATACCTTCCAGGAACATTTTTGTACTTTAAGGGAACATTTGCTATGTTTGTACCTTAGGGAAGAAAAATGTACCTGCATTGTACCTCTTTTTCTGACAGTGTAGATCAGTTGACATTAATATCTGATATGAACATATCTAATGATATTGACCTAAAAGAGAGAGAAAGGAAGCAGAGCAATCAGTTATTATGTAATTATTTTCACCGCCCAAAATAATAAGTTTTTGTGTGGAATTTAATACTTTAAGGACTCTACTTGACTCTTATTTAATTGTATACAGTAGAAGGTTGGTTTGTTTGATTGTATTGAGGATGATAAGTCATGACATTTGAGAAATAACAGCCTAAAATATTTGAATGATTTGACGTGTTGCTAAGGATTATTTTTACACTGATGTTTCGCCTCATTTGAACAGATTGCTTAAAAAAGATACTGCCAAACCTACCATAATAATATTTTGTCAAAAATGCCAAATCAAACCATTTTGTTTATATATTTTCCAGTTTGTCCATTTTGAGACCAAGAACAATATATGAATAGGAGCTAGTCAGCTCTATTCTTGGTTCATTCTGAAACCAAGTAATTGAACATGACAAAGGACAACAGTTGTCCATTGCCACAAGTTGGCATGACTCCTCTACCACCAGTCGTTGGTGCCTAGGATCCTTAGACCTTTTGAAAATTGTAAGAGATGGTGAGGGATAAAAAGGAAGGGATAGAACTCAAAAGGTTACATTTTCTCATACACTTCATGTATGCCATTGGTATAAACGGGTAGCCAGCCTCACAGAATGATGAGTGAATGATGAAATGGTGAGTGAATGCTTGAACTGAACTGAGTGACAGCAAAACCTGATTGGCTGAACCACTTGAGTGTGCATGTGGCAAGGGAAGCAAGCAGGGATCTGTGCTCTCACCACCTACCCATTATCCATGTTAAATGCATTGGTTTCATGGACCCCTGCTGTTGAGAATTCCAAGCTGGCCCAGCAAGGCAGTACAAAGTGCTTTCTCCTATCTCTCTGCAGTCCCACCACTGTTGTAACCTAGACATAGGAAGGATAATGTTGGTCTTGGCCAGTGTTGGGGATAACGTGTTACTTAGTAACATGTTACAGTAGTCAGCCTATGGTTTTTGGTAAAAAGTAACCTCACGCGTTACTTTCACAATTCAAGTAATTAGTCAATAGATACGCGAACCTGAAGACGCTAATGCGAAACACGTTGTTCGCTTAAATTCATTTTGAAGTAAAGTCAACAGTGTGCGGTAGAGTGATTTTTCTTTCATTCATAGTTCATCGTTCCTGCTGCCTACCTGCACCTACCGGGCTGTGCATAGACTTTTGCTATTTTTGATACAGCTAATAGATACATTGTTTACGTTATATTTTCACCTTTTCTGTTTTAGAACACAAGTTAATAATTTATTTTCCGTTGTTGTTTTTTATTCCATATTTCATTAGTGCGCCTTCACGCCAATCAAAAAAGGAGAAATCTTAAATTGTAATTTGGAGGTTAGCAAAATGGAAGAATATATAGCCTACATTTAACCAGCTGGAAATATTCACATTATTTGAAAACTATCAAAAAGCAGGGAGGATAAATAAATGTGTCCTGTGAGCTGTGCGTCAGAAGGCGTAATGAGGAAGGTTACTGCCAGACAAATTCATTGGATTAAGAAAGCAGCTGCTAAAATGCCATTACAAAGCAGCAAACAGGTATTTGAAGCTGCTGTTACATCTGGAGTCCCACAAACCTCAAGGTGTAGGATCCTCCAGATGCTCACAAACAGAAACGTTTGCAGTCGGCCCAGAAATACATGAAGACTAATTTTCAAGCAGTCTTGTTTACCGATGAGTGTCGTGCAACCCTGGATGGTCGAGATGGAAAGAGTATTGGATGGTTGGTGGATGGCCACCATGTCCCAATAAGGTTTTGACGCCAGCAAGGAGGTGGCAGAGTCATGTTTTGAGCCAGAATCATGGGAAGAGAGCTGGTAGACCCCTTTAGGGTCCCTGAATGTGAAGAAATGACCTCAGCAAAGTATATAGAGTTTCTGACTGACCACTTTCTTCCATGGTCCAAAAAGATGAACCATGCCTTCCATAGCAAAATCATCTTGATGCATGACAACACCTGGGTTAATGGAATCTTTGCTATATTTATGTGCCAATCAATGTAATTATTAATGATTGATCTTCTTGCCTCCTACAGAGTTGTTTAGATGTAGATTCTTCTGTTGTTTATAATGAGTAGGCACATTTTTA
The DNA here is from genome assembly GCA_016801145.1 of Umbra pygmaea. Taxonomy (NCBI): domain Eukaryota; kingdom Metazoa; phylum Chordata; class Actinopteri; order Esociformes; family Umbridae; genus Umbra; species Umbra pygmaea. Next base: position 1,214 of record JACXGM010010871.1, on the reverse strand, counting down.
AATAAAGCTAATACTTTACAGTATATAGCGTAGAGTCTACAGATCTACCGACAAGCAACAACAGACCATTTTGCATTGAATTAATTCCAAGGATAACAGTATGACAACAGTATGCAGTACAGATGTTATTTGATTTTCTAGGTCTCTGCATGTGCTATTCAATGTAATTATGATTCTATTGGTGATCAACAGTAAGACACACAGAAGCTGTGCTGTGACATACAGTACAGCTGTGTAATACATTTGAATGAACAGGAACAGACAGAGGCTGTTCCATTGCCCTCTGTTTGATTGTTGAGGGACAGATGGGCTTGTTAAAATGTTAGCATTGTGCTATATGGCATTCAGTAACACTTATTTGAGAAATGATCACTCTACTACAACAATGTTCAGCAGGGTATGTACAGTGCACGCACTGAGAATGTGTACCCCCAGAATGTCATACCGAAATTACTGAAAGGGAACAGACTATTTTAATTTGCTTTACTGATGTCAATGTGTGTATTTATTATCAATGATATATCTATAAAATAAGGTTTCGTCATTTCATCCTCCTCCGCTGGTGGACTTCCAGTGGGTTACATGTTGCATTGCACTGACATACAACATACAAAATATACTAAATAGTTATTGTCAATTTTATATTTATTTGACATTACTGTAGCTGTAATGTCATAGTACTGTAGCAGTAATGTCATAATGAACTATATTCACAAAATCACAGAAAAGATATGATAATTCAAAGGATTTAGTATGGCTGCTATTAGCAACATACGGAAAAGCACAGTGTCCTTGATTATTATATACTTAGTTCAGGTAAAGGCCATCCAATGACCACTGAGTTCCCAGAGGTTCCTCTGGGATATTGAGCTAATTATAGTTGGTGTGTGTGTGTGTGTTCAGACAACCCTAATCGTTCAGCTGTGTCAGTTGTTGGTGGCCACAGCAATGTACTCTAAGGTAGATGCTGGGAAGATATTTCACTACAAATTAGTATTCCGGTCTCTCGGTCCACCTAAGTCACAGGTGTCAAACCGGTTCCACGGAGGGCCGAGTGTATGCTGGTTTTTGGTCTTTCCTTTCAATTAGAGCCCAATTAAGACGTAGACTGCCAGGTGAGGCGAGATCCTAACCAATTAGTGACATTCAATCATTCAGGTACAAGGTAAAAGCGAAAACCTGCAGACACTAGGCCCTTTGTGGATCTGGTTTGA
>JACXGM010010870.1:0-25822 GCA_016801145.1 Umbra pygmaea | reverse complement strand
TGCTTAGTAGTCTATCAAAGAACAATACCTCGCAATGAGGAATAATGCTTGTGCACCTATATACAGGTATGAAGTGTGTGCAGGTGTTTAGAATTCCGGTGATTGCGATCTGTTGAGTGTGCTACATTCAGATGCATGGGGATCTTGCAGTGTGTCAATGTTGGTTGAGGAAGTAGAACCGTCGAGACCGAATCTTACAATAACTGATAAGGGTTCATATAAATATTTCTGTTTCCTTCAGTTATTTGATCGATCAAAATGAAATTGCTGATCCAAACACCCAATTATTTATAAATAAGAATCATGGAAATTGTCAGTGGTGCCTAAACATTTGCATATGACTGTAGCACCAGGGAACGTTTGCGCTTCTTTTCGCTGAACCACGCTCGGGAGCACAAGTTCATTCCCTAATTTACCGATGTGCATCTGTGGAGAGAATAGTCCAATGTTTGTCGGGTGCAAAATAGGAATGATACATGCGTCGGCGTAAAAAGTAAATTGCGCTGGGTGCAAGATAGGGCCCTATATCAATAAAGCAATTGTTTTACTTGTTAACAACATTTTTGTGTGAGAACAGTGTCAGTGTTTTCAAAGATTATAACTAAGCCAGTGGTTGATTGTCAGGAAAGCAAAGTAGACAGTGGACCATTTGGCAAGAACATATTAGTTTTCCTTACACAAACATGGTCCTAGGGCAGAACGATTATGATTGATTCATTTGAATTACTAATCAAAACCTTGAGGAGGCTGGATTTCAGGAACATTTCAGTTTTTTTTATGCTTGTCCACTGCCTTATTTAATTCACACTGAGTTGCTGTAATGCTAACCTTAATCTTATTAGGCAAGTCATATTACTAAAAGAGAACTTTTAACTTGGCATTCACCAGAATGGTATCCATGGTGGTTTACACCTTTTGATAAATGGTAAAAATGAATATTTTCCCCTTTGCCTGCTTGGGATTTGATCTGGCAACCTATTAACTACTAATCAAATGCCATAGCATAAGGCTAAGTTCTTGCTTCATACAGCCTGCTGATAACAATTAAATTCCTCTTCTCATGCCTCCTCTCCATTCTGATTGGTATTCAAATGTCATTTTTTTCTGCCCTTCGAACATGTTTCTGTGAGGAAAACTAGTATGTGCACTGAGGGAACCCAAAAGCAAGGGAAGGGCAAGAACCAAATAACTGGCAAAATTGAGAAAATATTGACCAAATGAAGCTTACTATCCCTTTCACCTATTTATTTGGCTGTTGATGCCCAACACTACTGTACTTTACCTACTTCCGGATCTTAACGAAGCAGAATAGGTCTTAGCAGCAACATTTTCTGCAACCTTACCATCCAAAACATTAATGCATGTGCAGATTACGTACATAAAAATGATTGTCTACATGATCTGAATGCAGTAGGATAGTTTCAGCTCGTACCCATCACTGCTGCTGAAATACAGTTTACATATTATGGCCTATGTCAGGGGTATTCAACTCTGGACCTCGAAGCCAGATCCACTCCACTTTTTCATTGCAACCCTCTAATCTGAGATATATTTAGACCTGGGACACCAGGTGAATCCAATTAATGTTGAGGTAGAACAGAAAACCAGCAGGCTCTGGACCCCGTAGGGTTAGAGTTGAATACCCCTGGCCTATGTTATGTAAGCTGGAGTTCTATCTAGAAGTTTAATGACAGTGGGTAAGCAGAAGGCAGAGGTACAGTATTTATTAGAGCAGTAGCAAAACGCCAGTGTCTGGTGAATCTATGTAACCGCTGGGTAACAGATATCCCAGAAAAATAGTAAAGAGCGTCTAGTAAGGCAACCGAGACACGAACATAGTTTATCATCAAACAATGAAAGACAGACACAAGGGGGGGGGGAATATACACACTGATTGGTAACAAGGGGCAGCTAAGAACAATGATGAGTGAAATAAAGGAAGACAGATGCAGTCCAGATAGAATATGATAGGAAGAATGTCCATAACTTGCCACAGGGGGGAGCTAAACCCCAATGGCACAGTCAACCCCAAACGACCATGACAAGGTATTCACAGCCCAGGCGATTATTTGTTTGTAAGTTGTTGTTTATTCTGCACAACCCTGTACCCTAAATGAACATTCCACTGGACTTGCCAGTATATAAGAAATCTATATACTGCAGTCAGGATCAACTCCAGCCTTCATCACCAGCAGGGTGGATTATTGTAATGGCCTCTACACTGGTCTTCCCAAAAAGACCATAAGACAGCTACAGCTCATACAGAACGCTGCTGCCAGGATTATGAGCAGAAACAGAAAATATGAACATATCACGCCAGTCATTAGGGCTCTATACTGGCTCCCAGTTACATTTAGGATTGACTTTAAATTATTCTTATGGGTATACAGTATAAATCATTCAATGGCCTAGGACCTCAACACATTGCAGATATGCTCATTGAATATAAACCCAACAGATCACTCAGATCATTAGGATCACATCAGCTAGAAATGCCAAGGGTTCAATCAAAACACGGAGAATCTGCTTTTAGCTACTATGCCAGCCGCAGCTGGAACCAGCTTCCAGAAGAGATCCGATGTGCTCCAACAGTAGTCACCTTTAAATCCAGACTCAAAACACATCTGCTTAGCTATGCATTTACTGAATGAGCACTGTGCTAACTCCAAATTGATTGCACTATATTTTATCTGGTATACAATGTAAATGAAAATTGATAGTTAATACAAATTGTATACAGGCATTCACCAGACATCTAAGTCTTGTGCCGGCCAACGTGGTTAAAGTATATATTGGGATAGTGTCTCAAATGTAGGACTTGGTCCTAACAGGGTTTTGCAACGTTTACCTGTATCAAATAAATTTTGTCTTATAGTGACGGCTATATTGTAAAAGAAAAGCGCTTATACTGTGCTGAGATGGGCAGTAAAAAGAGTAAACCATGTGTCCCTGAAGGACTGACAGTGGAGGCAATGACAAAGAGGTATGGTTAATGCTCTGTAAATGAAACTTGCCTTGCCTAAAAACACAAACATTAGGTTATTTTGTTTGCTTTATAAAATGTTTCCTTGCACCCCAAACATACTGAAACTAGAAATAACACTCATCCTTTCCAAGGTGAAAGCACACTACTTTTACGGCCTGTATGTTTCCTCTGGCCATAAAAGCTGTTTATTAAAAAAAAAATACATTTCTTAAAATAGCTGCAGGGTTTTTATTTTGGCCGTTTCATCTCAGATGTGAGAGGCGGTATACAGACAAGTGATATACATAAACTTGTCTATTCAGTCAAAGCTGTGTGCAAGAAACCCTACTCTGTAAAGTATGTATAGCACACATACAATGAACATTATCTGCGCATGTGCAGAAGCTTCTGGATCATTAGAGAAAGAGACATTTTTGTTTTTCAGAAGACTTTTTGAGTAACTGACAATTCAGCAGGCAGCAGAAGCTACTGTAGCCATACACAGTCATAGAGGAAGGGTACAGACAGTCGGCAAAGCCAGGACTCAATCCCCATCGCTAGAGGGCACATGTGGACTGGAGTCGGGAGCTGACACCACTACACTAACTCCAATACAGAGATCCCTATGCTCTAAAGATCTGAGAAAAGTTACTGTATATATAAATCGCTTTAATGACTTACTCTCTGTAAGCGATTTGTGAGAGGATGTGTCAGTGAAATTATATAACAAAGAAATAAACATTCAAATGTCAGTGTAAAATAAGTCAAATCAAAAGAATGTATTTTATTTGTGTATTCCTATTTATCTGATCAGTTATTTGGCTGGTTGGGATGAGCCGCTACTTAAGATCCAAAATTCTAACACAGCAAGAAAAGTTTGTCCATAGTGCAAACAAAAACATCCATCTATGCAACAATTTACTTCCCAGTTTCTCTGTGTACACTCAATTTCCTAACTGTCCTACAACTAACTGTCATTTAATAATTTATAGTAATCTCTAGTGGATAGACTACGTATAAATAAATGACACAATATGTCATGGGAAAAGGTTATACATCACAAAACTTGCAAAATAAGTTCTGGCGTTTCATTATTTTCCATCTATTCTGTTAACACACTAGGAACAACCAGAGTTAAACATCTGACAAATGACCCATGGCTTTAGTTCTAGTTTAACTTGGATTATGAGGTTGCTGCTAGCTGACTGGCTGCTGTAGTGGGAGGGTGATGAAAAGTGATTATAGGAAGCCTTCCTTCTTTTCATTTATCAATTATTACTTTTACATCACAAACACTGAGAAAAGCCTGTTGGTTTCATTGAAAAAACACCATAACATTTGGAAAACAAGCAGAAATACCCAGCAGATTGTCTTTGTGCTGTGGCTTATAGTATATTTAACAGCACCAATAAAGACAGGAAAGCAGGACAAAACAGGTTTAGATTTGGCCTGATGTTTAAATGCATATAGTAAACAGATATTAGAACAGCAGCATAATATAAACACTAATCACCTGTTATAATGCATTTAAATATGTCAATTTTCAGTCAGATTTAGCAAGTTGTAAAAATATAGTGCATGTTTGTTTATCTAAAGAATCATACTTATCACTGAATGTATTATAAAGCACTTTTTACATCAGCAGTTCTTATACAAAACCAATCCAAAACCCCAAAAGCTGTATTGGATGTAAAGTATATTAGCTTACCAGTTTAATGAAATATTTCCTTGTTTAAATTTTCTGTCAAACCTTCAATGATCTGTTATCATCTTACATTTTACAATCAGACACCTTTAAACAAATTTACACTAACCAGTCCTATTTAAATTTTACCAATATAACAGTAGAATATTATTTTAATATGTGCAGTAATGAGGTACATTTAAAAGAGTGGTAGCCCAAAAACCGATTTAGGTTCAGCTAGCAGATCTTAGCTGCACTTGGAAAGTCATTCTCTTTTGGAATTAATCAGATTAATATGGCGTTTGTGAACACAGCCCAGATTTGATTAGCTGGAGCAAAGAGGATCAGATCCACTGGACTATGCAGTAGTGTTGGTGGTTACTCAAGAGCAAAGAAAATGTTCAGATAGGGCTGGTTGATTGGTTTTCTGCTCTTGCCAGGCTCAAGGGAGTTATTATCCGCTTTGAGAAATGTTTCATTTGTTGGCTTAATCAGACAACATCTTTCTATGGTCATGCCAAACAGTCAGGGGTGTAGTACATGGGGGGATTGGTAATGACAATTCAGAGGGCCTTAAAAGCAAGTGGGCTATAGAACTTCAGTAATGTATGATTTATCATATTCTATAATGGGGCAACGAAATCCTGGCTCTCGCAAAAAAATGACCATTATGCTCATCTTAGAAAGACACAGAGTTTTTATCCATCATCCTTTCAAAATAATAACTGACTTGTTCACTGTGCCATGGAGGACTGTGCTCTCATCATTGCTGCCCAAATCTTTTTTTCAGTAACATGCAACTCAGATTTTAATCAAACCTTCAACAACAAGGGGGGTCCGCGTGGCGTAGTGGACTAAGTCACTGGATTGCAGGACAGCATACGTCACGACAGTCAGTAGTTCGAACCTGACTATGGATTCTCTGACTTTCCCCGGACCTCCTGCATGAGGCAGCGCAAATTGGCGTAGCGCAGATGTGGGTTCGATAAATCATATTATCTATCCTGCCACATCATTCTACAGCAACTTCTTGTGTCCAGATCGGGTGGCTGTAAATTCAATCACGGAAGTATAGTTGGTGAATGTAATCATCCCGTCTATAATCTGACTAAATCTTCCGTGTTGGATGAGTAGTGTGAAAAGAATCAGCGGCTGGGCGAGGTGTGGTTGGTGGAACCATGTGTGCGCCCCGCGCCATCCCACAGTTCTTTCCAAGGAGTTGCGGAGCTGCCGATAAGGCAGGGTTAGTGGGAAGTGGGAGGGGAGGAAAATTAGGAGATTAAATAATTAAACAACAGACATGTTCAATTTGGCATTCCCCTCAACATACTGTAGCGTGCTCCTCCGTCAGCGCTAACTATGCTGTCATTTTATTTTTGATTATTACCAGATTACTTCTGGTTCCATTGCTGTTCAGTTCAACTGATCATTGTCCTTAGGTTTTTTGAAAGGCACATTTACATCCAATATATTGTTATTATTATTTTGTGCTGCCCATATTTTATCCGCTTTCATCAATCAACTGCAATACCTCAGGGACAACAAAGCTAAAGAGCAATACAAATAAAAGGGTCAAGTTGTAATTCTACATTTTAGTCCAACAAATTATTTTTAAAATCCTGCCAACAAGGCAGGATTAGAGGGACTTTGCAGGGTGTTGAATCTGTTGGTAAGGCCTAAAAGAGCATGCGCCACGGTTTTGTTTTAGAGGCGGGATATAGAGAAAATATGAATTTGACAGAGAAGCTAGCTCATAACTCTTATCTATTATACACTGAACAAAAATATAAACGCAACACTTGTTTTTGCCCCATTTATCATGAGCTGAACTCAAAGACCTAATACTTTTTCTATGTACACAAAAAGGCCTATTTCTCTCAAATATTGTTTACAAGTCTGTCTAAATCTGTGTTAGTGAGCACTTCTACTTTGCCGATATAATCGATCCACCTCATAGGTGTGGCATATCAAGATGCTAATTAGATAGCATGATTATTGCACAGGTGTGCCTTAGGCTGGCCACAATAAAAGGCCACTTTAATGTGCAGTTTCATCACACAGCACAATGACACAGATGTCGCAAGTTTTGAGTGAGCTCCCACGCAGTGACTGCTCATGCAAGCCAGTCACAGGTCTGAAGAGATAAGGGTAATTTATAAGGAACTACAAGGTCTTCAGGCTTAAAAATAATGAGTGAAGTTATTGCTCGGCGCACTTGGTATGCACTCTGTATGCACTATGAATGGAAATGGTATTGATGTGGGGAACACTGTCTTTAGCCATTTAAAGACTTAGAACCTTTCCACTGCTACAGTACATATATTTTGGAAGGTTGTAAATATTCCTTTTTGCTGTCTGTGCCGCTACTGGGAATCTTGTTAAGGTTGACAGTTGCATTTATGTGACGGTTACTCTGGCATTTATGCAAAGGAACAAATACAATGTTCTGGAATGGCCATCCCAGTCGCCAGACCTGAATATCATTGAAAATCTGTGGGGTGATTTGAAGCGGGCTGTCCATGCTCGGCAACCATCAAACCTAACTGAACTGGAGATGTTTTGCAAGGAGGAATGGTCCAAAATTCCTTCATCCAGAATCCATTACAGGCTGTAGAAAGCATCTAGAAGCTGTTTATTCTGCTAAAAGAGGCACAACTAAATATTGATGTGATATTTCTGTTGGGTTGCCCAAATTAATGCACCTGTCTATTTTTGGTTTGATGCATATTGCACATTTTCTACTAATCCAATGAACCTCATTTCACTACCAAAAAATTACTGTGTCCTTTAGTTATTTGATTGATCAAAATGAAATTGCTGATCCAAACACTTAATTATTTATAAATGAAAATCATGGAAATTGTGAGGGGTGCCTAAACGTTTGCATACGACTGTATATATACTATAAGTGTATGTTGTTTGCACAATTGGAGGTTCATTACTGTGTTACGATTCATATTAGACATAAATAGTAAAATGGTAAATTAACTGAATTTATATAGCACATTTTTCTGACCAACAATGGCCACCAAAGCGCTTTACACTGCCTCACATTCACCCTTTCATTCACACATTCATACACCGACGGCAGAGTCAGTCATGCAAGTCGCCAGCCAGCTTGTCGGGAGCAGCTGGGGTTAGGTGTCTTGTCTCATGGACACCTCAACACTTGGTCAGGAGGACCCAGGGATCGAACCACCAACCTTCCAGTTGCTAGACAACCTACTTGAGCCCCTACAACCCGTCGCTACTATTGATTGGATGTCTTATAGAGGTCTTCAGATCGGCCCTGCCGGAGGCGTTCATCGTCCATGGTGGTGTGCTGAGAAGAGGATCAAACTTGACTGTCTACAGAAAGTAAAAGTCGTAACAAGGTTTCCGTAGGTGAACCTGTGGAAGGATCATTAAGGTGTCGGATCAAAAGCAATGTGAACAGCAGAACTGTCGGCCTAGAGCTGGGATAAATGATGGAATCGGTTAAGGGCTTCCACAGGCTGGGGAATCAACAGGACTTGGTGGGAGTCCGTCTGCCCGCCCCCTCGTACTGTCTCTGTAATTGGGGCATGTGCGGAGCCCTGGTTTCCCGGTCAGTGCAGTTCTGGCTTGCTGAAAGGCGCAGTCTGGTCGGACTAACCCTTTCCCCGCTAAGGGGCAGGTCGCCCACAGGGTATTGGTGAGGCTTGTCCTGGGGATTGGGAGGCCCGTCAGGTGCTCTGGAAGGCAAGACAAATGGACCGTATGAATCGGCTTCCCATTCTCCAGTATGTGCATCCCCCGTGCGGCAGTTCAGGTAACATCCCCATTTAGGAATAAGATTACCTGGAATTTAATATTCTATTATTAGATTTTGACAGAGTTCCATCTCAGGGTGTGTTCTTGGTATTTGAGGGCCACCATGTGAGATTGTTACCTATAGAGATTATTTTAGGGTTTTTCCTTTGCCAGAATTTATCCCCCTATTTAGATTCTATTAACTTGTTAAAATGTGAGACAGGAAAAGGTTATCATTTGGGAGATCACATTAGCAGTTGCCCTGTTCCAACATCAAGACATTATTTAGGACCATTTAATGTTTACATGTAATTCTGTAAATGGAAGTCAATATAAAGCAGGAGAGGACTTGATATTAATTCCCTAGCAAAGACAGTTGAACTTGATAGAGGTTAATTTAATTACATTACACATTGAATATTCAGAACACTGAATCAGAACTGACATTTGTCATTAAGGAATCTCACCCATAAAATATGTGAGAAGAATATTGAAGTATGTTTTCAGCAGTGTTGGGGAATGTTACTTAAACTTAAGTTGTTACTTTACTTGGTTACTTCTACAAAATTGTAGCTACATAATGTTCCTGCGTTACTCTTTATTGTGAGTAACTAATTATTGGACAAAAGTATACATTTATTAACCTTCCCAAGTATTTAAACGATTTGAATTAATTTTAATGGTAAGTCAAATAATAATAAATTCTTATGTACAGAAACAACCTGGGAGCAATTGGGGTTAACTGTCTTGCTCAATGACAGAATGATAGAGGCTTCACCTTGGTAGTTGGGGGGGTTCAAATCAGGGTCCTATTATACCACAATCAGATGCCCTAACCAGCTAGGCCACCTTGCTGCCCCTAGATGGTATTTGCCTGATCATGTTGGCTGCAGACTTGTGGTAACTACTGATCCAATTGACAAATTTAATCATAGGCTATTTCTGTTGATGTCACGCATGTGGTGAGGTGTTGATGAAGAGAGGGAGACCGAAGGCAGATAGATGGCTTGGATGGCTTAGTGAGGTCTTCAGAGTAGTCTGACTACTGTAACATGTTACTTAGTAACGCATTATCTCCAACACTGGGTATCAGACAGTACAAGATAACAGTACACACACACACCCAAGGTCACCAAGTCTACTGTATCTAACAATCTTCCGCAGAGAATGTTGGCATGTCGCACACATGTGACAAGGGTTTGATTAATACGGGCCTGGCCTAGGCCCACCACTCTCCATGTGATTGATACATAGATTGTGTAATCACTGGATGAAGCCAAGTGTGACGTCACCCATTGGTTTGTGAAGAGCTGAACTGGGTCATCGAATTTGCCATTACGGGCGCAGACATCTTGGTTGGGGATGTGACGATTTTAGACGAGAGGGAAGAATAATCTCGCTAACAGTATAAAAACAAAATGTTAAACAAAATGTAATGTTACTTATCGGAAAAAGTGAACTGCCAACTCCTTTGAGTATCTTGTCCTACAAACGAACTCAATGTCCTAAAGGCCCCTTTGCTTTATTGCCGATTTTAAAATCAACAAGACCATAATTAAACAAATGAACATCACGATAAATTGCAGAAGGCTTAAATCTAGCGATTGAGACCATATACTATACTATACTATACTATTATATACTATACTATTATACTATACTATTATATGAAAATTACTGAGGTAATAAATCAAGGGAGACGTGTCTCTCATTCTCATAGACTATTACAGAAACCAAGCTCTTTTGCAACCAGACGTATCGCCCCCAGCTGGAATGCTGATAGAATGCAGGTTTAAGGCACTTCCTCATTTGCATCAATTAGCCAAACCGGATGCTAGCCCTGTGGATTGATAGCATTTCTATTTTTTAAATAAGGCCAAAATACATTACAGCTTAAATGCGTCTTTGGATTTGAGATCCTATTGAGTTACAATTAAAAATTATTAAGCAAAACTTTACAGATTTGATGTCCATTAAGTTAAATATAAACTAATCATCACTTACTGTGTGTTGACTGACTTCTAGCATAGGTAGCAAAACCATTTGCTGATTGATAGAGCAGGCCAATTTCTACTACTTATGTGGAATCCTTCATTGATGGGTTCATCATAAAGGATGACCAATTGCAATATTGATTATGGCAGACTGCTGGTTGAGTTTTCAACCCAGAAGAAACTTGATGAATTAAATATACCTGTATATATATATATATATCAGCCGCGGTCGGTGGATCATAATTGGGGAGGACGGGCTCGTATTACGCTCGGGACCGGAGTGAATGGAATGCTGCGCAACGAACAAAACCATTTTTTTTTTTGTTTTGCACACATTCCATTCACTCCGGTTCTGAGTGTAATACGAGCCCGTCCTCCCCAATTAAGATCCACCGACCGCTGCTGATATATATATATATATATATAAAAACATCTCACTGAACAGAAACATATACAGAGATTCTTATTATACCACAGGGTGTATTGACGTCCTATGGATGTATTGGGATTTTGGACCTCTACTGTCTCATGTAGTACTGACACTCCCTGCTGGATGACATTATGTTTCCACCTGCTGTGCTATTGCCGACTGCTGAGCACAACAACAAGGTTGGAGAAAGGAGACAGGGTATCCATGGTTTATATTATGGATGACAGGACAGTGAAGAAAATTACTGTCTTGCCACTTCTTGCCATAGTTATTAAACAAGTCACAAATAGACACTATAGTGTATACTTAACTATATACTTGACTAACCTACAAGACCTGACTGCTTCTGTTGACAACGCAGACTTATAGTCGAAATCCATGAGTTCTGCACTTAGTGTGGATCAGCCGCAGTCAGTGGATCTTAATTTGGGACACCGGGCTTGCATTACAATCGGGACCAGAGTGAATGGAACGGTGTGTAGCGCAACAAACCCATTGTGTGATACCATTGATACCATTCCGTTTCTCCCAGTCCGGACGGTAATGCGAGCTTGGCGTCCCTAATAGCACTTAGTGACACCCTTCTGGAATACCACTGCATTGCCTAGTTTGACCAAGTGGCTCATAGTATTTGCCACACAGGCCAAGAATAAAATAGACATTTGATGTGTCACACCCCAGAATGAATGAAAAATCACAGAGAGATAGCAGCAGTTCCACTAAGGCTTGAAAGCACTGCAGCTAATGATGAGAACTACGGCAGAGAGAGAGAGAGTTTCAATGCACTCTGACAGCAGGGGTTGGGAGTGATTCCAACCTGTGAAGCATCATGAGGGATAGATGACGACAGTCGACAGTCGACAGTCGACAGACGACAGACGACAGACGACAGTCGACAGACGACAGTCGACAGTCGACAGTCGACAGACGACAGTCGACAGACGACAGTCGACAGTCGACATTCGACATTCGACAGACGACAGTCGACAGTCGACAGACGACAGTCGACAGATAACAGACAACATTCGATAGACATCCCCGGACCATGAGATACATCATGCAGAAACAAACAAAAGGGAGTTAGGTAGAAAGATTTTAATATGGGAATAATGATATAGCTTACTCTAGGAAAGGATTACAATGAAGTATCATAGCATATTATGTTACCATGATTTAATTGTGAACTTTTGCATTATTTTCTCTTTTGTTCCAGAGGTATCTCACACGGGACATCTTTTCTCAAATGCGTAAAATCCAATTGGTCTTGAGAGGTGAAGCAACCCTTGTTTTGATCTTCCCTAGTAGCACTGTTAATTTGTTAAGTTTCCACACAAAAGTGACTAGAATACTTACATGGATGATGAAGACCATCACAATATATACTGACAGAAACTGTCTGGGTATGTCTGTGACATTTATCTGAACATATCCTTTGAGTTTTGTGATGATTGGACTTACGGTTGCTCATCTGTGTTCATTAATGTCCAGAGCCACACCCCTTTCGAAGTTCATTGGTCAATAACTTAAAAAGGAATTGAGATATCAACATTCTTTATCTTATTTTTGATAAACTTGGTCCAATGATAATTCACTGAAATTTTGGTGGCAATCGGACTAAGGTTTAGGAGGAGATGTCAAAAATGTGTTTTTCAAAAATTCGAAATGGCGGAAAATTTTTGTAGGCGGACCTGAATGGTCCTTGAGGCTTTTTTGTAGAGCACACTGAGCTGCACCTGTGTGAGAAATTTCAAGTCAATCGGACTTACAGTGTGAGGGGCGTGGCCTTTCAAAGTTTACATTTTGAAGCCATAATTACAGCGCCACCATGTGGCCGATTGGGTTCATATTTCTGTGGAAGCACATGCACACCATTTCCAGTTATTCCCCCAAGTTTCATGTTTCTAGCTCATTTCAGAATTTCCGCCGGCGTGGCAGACAACAAATAATAATAATAATAATAATAACCATTCAACACAAAAACAATACGGTTCTACCACTTTGTGGTTGAACCCTAAAAATGCATAATTATTTTCAGTTTTTATTTTTCTACATCCTCTTTCAAAGAACCCTACAAAGCCATATATTGAGATGGGGTGCTGAAACCAATTCAAATCATGTTGCTTAGGGGCTGGCGACATATATCTAACATTTTAGAATGATTGAGTGAACAGCCAATGAGCTGTAGCATTTTTTGTAAAAGTATTATTTTAGAAAAAATGCACCGTGATGACATTTACATCCGGGTCATGAGACAAACAACTAATTTATTTCGTAAATGATCTCTGTCAATCTTCAGTTAAAATTGTTAATCTTGCACATTTTTAAGATCTCTGTTTCATAAGGATGATGTATATGCCAAAATTGCTGAGCTGTTTGACACTTCACATCCATCTTTAGTTCAGATTTTCAGGCCCGCGGTTCAAATACACAAAGATCTTCATTTATTTACGGATACATTCAGTAATGGTCCGGTCAAGAAATTGCAATTTTCACATAACAACATAGATTTTACCTGGGAAAACTATGCTTTATGTCATTACTGGGACCTTTTGATGAGCAAAAAGAAGGATTTACAACTGTAAGTACTATAGTCTTTAGTAAAATATGTTATTTTGTCAATGTGCTTTCCTATATTTCCTAAGTAAAATGTAATTGTTTACAAGACGTGTAGCTAGCATTAAGTAGTCGTAACATTGTGAATTTTAAAGCTACACTTAAACCGAGATTTCTACTAGAACCCCAACATTCTAAGCTTAAGGAGATAAAAAAAGGGGTGTTAGCCTTGTTTCTTTTTTACATTCAATTTCATTTGAGGTACAAAAATGGCTAGCTAAGTGAACAAGCTAACAACTTTTGTTACTTGCTATTTACTTCACATTATGACTAATAATTATTTTATTGTCATAGCTATTTTAAAACCAAGATATTTGCTAGAACTCCAACATTCTATGCTTTAAGGACATATGAGACATGTTTATATAACTTAAATATTGCATTTGTGAGCTTTGATTTTATTCCTTAATGTTTTTCTATGAAGTGAAATAAAAACATCATTGTTTTCAAGATGCGTAGCTGACATTAAGTAGTCGTAACATTGTGAATTTTAGAGCTACACTAAAACCGAGAATCCCAAGATTGTAAGATTTAAGGACAAAAGACATTTATATGACCCAAAAAATGAGTGTTAGCCTTGTTTCTACTTCGACATTCCATTTAATTTGAGGTACATGTGTACAAGACACGTAGCTCACATTATGAGGGTACATTATTATTTTTGTTATAGCTACTGTAAAATGAAGACATTTGCTACATTCCTGAGTGTCTATGCTTTCTGTAGATATATAATCTAGAAATTTGACTTGTGAACTTTGATTCTAGTCCAGTTTGTTTTTTGTGGGGGGAAATCTCCCGCGGACGGGATACAGAATGTTAAGAGGTTAAGAATGAGTAAACAACAATTGACTGACAACCATAATTTGGTTGGCCCAAATGAACACTATGTAATATGACTATTTTTACATCTGCTTAAACTAACATACATGTGGATGAAGAAAACAAAGACTTAAACGTGCAATATGTAATTTTTGGCCGCCAGGGGGCTCTCAATCAAAACAATAGCAAAAGATGTACTTGGATGACGTCGAGGTTGCGTGGGATCATGGGTTTTGTTATCGTCGTCAATGACAACCTTATAAATCTAGCATCTCCGGCAGAAAAAATGTTCACTGATAAAGTAATATATTGTTAAAAAATTATAACTTTATTCACGTTATGTTTGGCGGCTCCCTGGATCTTATAACAACAAGAGCAGTCACAGGTTATATGACGCCATTTACGGGCGACAAAATGAAACGTCCCGTGTCTTCGAATTATATTACAAATTTCTCTGGATTTGAAAGTTAGTGGAAACATTTAGGATAATGTAAGTACACAACTAGGAAATATATTTAATATATGTATAGTGATGTTTGCTTTTAATGCAAAGTATGTATTTTGTTATTGGTTTGATTGATATTACATATTGTACCTTTAAGACTGAGAACTATTTAATGAACTACATGTTTAGGAGTTTTGCTGTTTGTTATTTCTCAGACTTGTGGAACTATAAATTCTCAGACTATTAATATGTATAAAAATATCTGTACCATCCATGAGAATTGTTATGAATACCCATGTATGATTGTCTTTGAGGATGAATTGCTCATCCTGCTTGTTTCTACTGATTCCAAACTTGATCAGTGCAACAGTCACAGACACTGTTTATACAAGTGTCCCATTGAGAACTAACAGACACTGAAACATATCTGAAATGTATTTACTTTATATTATTTTATTAGATGTTCTAAGATGATGACATATATGTAGAATTCTTTAAATTTGCAAAGATTTTTCCAAGGTAATCAACTTATGGTAATTGTTTGAAACTTTAGCAGTTGTATAACAACTGAAGAAACTGCTGTATAACTGTTGTGTAATTATATAGAATTATAGAACAGCGAGGAGGGAACTAGGGGTCGGGATCAGGAGGGCAAAGGTAAAGGATGCACAAAAAATACATGGTAAGTTTTCCACCAATGACCCCAGGAACATGTGGAAGGGCATCAAGAGCATCACTGGCTACAGCAGGAAAGATGTTGTGTGCCCACAGGAGCCAACTCTTCCTGATGCCCTGAATACTTTTTATGCCCGATTTGACACATTCAATTCCTCTCCCTGCTCTGGACTCACACTGCAGTCAGGTGAGCTGCCTTTCAGTGTGTCTGTTGAGGATGTGAGGAGGACATTGTTGAGGATTAACACATGCAAAGCAGCAGGCCCGGATTATATCCCGGGGGGGCTCTGAAACACTGTGCCCATGAACTGGCCGTGGTGCTGACTGACATCTTTAACATCTCACTCTCCCAGGCTGTGGTGCCAGTGTGTCTCAAGACATCTACTATCATCCCAGTTCCAAAAAGCTTGGCCGTGACTTGCATGAATGATTATTGTGCATCTCACTTCGATAATCATGAAATGCTTTGAAAGGCTGGTTATGACCCACATGAAAGATACCATCAACATTAATGCGGTCCCCCATCCGTATGCTTACAGGGAGAACCGGCCTGTATCAGGTGCATTTTCATCGGTCATCCACTCTGCTTTCACCCATCTAGAGAGCAGGGACTCTTGTCAGGATGCTCTTTCTGGTCTTCAGTTCGGCCTTTAATACAATTGTTCCGCATACTCTGGTAAATAAGATGCTGTCGCTGGGATTGAAACCATCACTTTGTAACTGGGTCCTGGACTTTCTGATGTTGGGGAAGACGAAGGAGATGTTCGTGGACTTTAGGAGAAGAGGTTACACGCCGTCTCCCCTCTTCATCAGAAGAGCACCTGTGGAAATGGTCTCCAGTTTAAAATATCTTGGGTTACACATTTCCAATTATCTCACATGAGTCATTAACACAGCCAGCATTATAAAAAAGGTTCACCAACGCCTTTATTTTCTTAGGAGATTGAAGCAGGCTGATCTCAGTACTCCAGTTTTGCTAGCTTTCTACCGTGTGTGGTGGAGAGTACACTCACAGAATGTAGCTTACTTCCCAATGCTGTGAGTCCCATGATTTCCCTGCCTTAGTGACTTATCTCTCCTTATTATTTCATTACTCATTCCTCTTATTCATTGTGCTGTGCTGTCGTGTCATAATGCTGCTCTGACTTATAGGAGGAATCGAGCTGTGGCAAGATGGTTTGCTGTGTCTGTCAGCGTAGTGTCCAGAGCATGGAGGCGCTACCAGGAGACAGGCCAGTACATCAGGAGACGAGGAGGAGGCCGTAGGAGAGCAACAACCCAGCAGCAGGACTGCTACCTCCGCCTTTGTGCCAGGAGAAGCCGTAGGAGCACTGCCAGAGCCCTGCAAAATGACCTCCAGCAGGCCACAAATGTGCATGTGTCCAATCAAACGGTCAGAAACTGTCTCCTTGAGGGTGGTATGAGTGCCCGACGTCCACAAGTGGGGGTTGTGCTTACAGCCCAACACTGTGCAGAACGTTTGGCATTTGCCAGAGAACAACAAGATTGGCAAATTCGCCAATGATGAAAGCAGGTTCACACTGAGCACGTGACAGATGTGAGAGTCTGGAGACGCCGTGGAGAACATTCTGCTGCCTGCAACATCCTCCAGCATGGCCGGTTTGGCAGTGGGTCAATAATGGTGTGGTGTGGCATTTCTTTGGTGGGCTGCACAGCCCTCCATGTGCTCGCCAGAGGTAGCCTGACTGCCATTAGGTACTGAGATGAGATCCTTAGACCCCTTGTGAGTCCATATGCTGGTGCAGTTGGCCCTGGGTTCCTCCTAATGCAAGACAATGCCAGACCTCATGTGGCTGGTATGTGTGAGCAGTTCCTGCAAGGGGAAAGCATTGATCCTTTGGACTGGCCCCCCCGATCCCCAGACCTGAATCCGAGTGAGCACATCTGGGACATCATGTCTCGCTCCATCCACCAACGCCACGTTGCACCACAGACTGTCCAGGAGTTGGTGGATGCTTTAGTCCAGGTCTGGGAGGACATCCCTTAGGAGACCATCCGCCACCTTATCAGGAGCATGCCCAGGGGTTGTAGGGAGGTCATAGGGCACGTGGAGGCCACACAAATTACTGAGCCTCATTTTGACTTGTTTTAAGGACATTACATCAAAGTTGGATCAGCCTGTAGTGTGGTTTTCCACTTTGATTTTGAGTTTGACTCCATAGGGGTTGATCAATTTGATTTTCATGGATAACATTTGTGTGATTTTGTTGTCAGCTTATTCAACTATGTAAAGATGAAAGTATTTCATACGATTAGTTCATTCATTCAGATCTAGGATGTGTTATCTTAGTGTTCCCTTTATTTTTTTGAGCAGTGTATATTGTTTATTATTATACATTTTTATATTGTACGCTGCTGGACCTGAATACATATTTCGTTTCCATGTGTCAACATGTGCAGAATGATAATAAAATATCTATATATCTGTTAAGATGGGCAGCATCCTCACTATCCTCTCCTCTTTCAGAGGAAGGGTCAGAGGCACTCAGAGAAGTGGAGGACTCCAGTGAGCATTCTGTGTCAGGCTCCCCCTTGAAGCTTGTGTCTTCTTCAGATGAGTCCTGAAACTTGCTGCCAGATAAGGGCTGCATGACCATTTCTAAAGCCTCTTCTGCAGTGAAATGCCTCTTCATTTTTGCTCTTTGCTCCAGGTCTTTCTCCTTCTCTGCTCACTAATGAAATGACCCCTCAGCCAAGCTGCATGTTTATCTTTGGTTGTGAAAGCAGCTAGGTGTATAAACACACTAACCGTTGTTTTTGTTTTTTAGTGCTGTAAAGTTAGGAGGCCATGTTTTTACCTAAGCACATCTTCAAAGACAAATGAAACACATCCCTCAAAAATGCCCTTTTCGTTTATGTTTTTTCATAATTAGTCATTCAAATAATTAAACTGGCATTTAAAAGAAAATTATTAAGTGTTTGGTAGTTTTGAGCAAGTTTCAAGTTTATGAAAAAATCTATGAAAAAAAGCAGAAACAAATATTGATGTATGATGATTACATCACATTCCATGCCCGGCTCTTACAGCGAGCCGGGCCTCTTACCCATTTAAAGTTTGAGAATAGGTTGAGTTTGTTTCGAGCCCATAGCCTCTAGTCATTCGCTTTACCAGATAAAACTGTGAGACTGAGCGCCAGCTATCCTGAGGGAAACTTCAGAGGGAACCAGCAACTAGATGGTTCGATTAGTCTTTCGCCCCTATACCCAGGTCAGACGACCGATTTGCACTTCAGGACCGCTACGGACCTCCACCAGAGTTTCCTCTGGCTTCGCCCTGCCCAGGCATAGTTCACCATCTTTCGGGTACTTTCGCAGTACTTTTAGCAGTTTTTTGTAGATGTACATTTTTGCAACGAAGTTGTCCAGAGGGTGCAAAATGCATCAATAGAGTATAAAAGAGATGTAAGAGTAAAAGACATTGGATTTAAAAAAATGTACTAAAAAGAAAAGTTATTGCAAAAAATTCATGCAAGAATTTGTAACACTGCCAAAAGGATGACCAAATCAAAAAAAGTTCAGAAAATGTACAAAAATGCCAGAGGGGGGCAAAAGGGTTAACCAGTTTAGAATGGTATAACAAGATGAGAGTGTTATGCACCTAAGAGTCTGAGGCCTCTTCAAGATTTTAAGGCCTGTTCCAGATTTTAAGGCCTGTTAGGTTACCTGAGTGGAGACAGGTGTTTTTCTTTTCTGGGAGAGAGAGATTCTAGGCTGCTCAATGACTTTGTAGGGTGTCTTATCTGCTACTAAGGCCTAAAAGAGCAGGCACCACTCTTCTGTTTTAGAGGTGGGATACAGAGAGCAGATGACTGTGACAGAGAAAATAGCTCATAACTCTTTTATCTATTATATATTGGACTCTGGTGTAAGCCCTGGTCTAATGTATATGAATATATATTTGTCTACATTTTCAGACTAGCAGATCTGAATAACATCAGTTGTGATCCTTTCCTTAAGGAGGTGAACAAATGTATATAGGAACCTGTTGACTCCAAGTCACTCAGGGTCACAAGACTGGTAAGATTCTAGAAGATGACCTAATGTGTTTTAAGAAGATCTGCTGATCTGCTCATGTGAGTAAGTCACTGGTCTGAAGAGATAAGGGTCTTCTGTAAGGAACTAGAAGGTCTTCAGGCTTAATACTGAGTAAAGTTATTGTTCAGGGCATGCTTTATGCACTCTGAATGTGTAAGGTTCTCACAGGACGTTTCCACTACGTCACTATTGTCCTCACCTCACTGACATTTCCCAAATTCCCCACTTACCTGAACCCAACATGCACCGCAGATCTCAAAGATCTCACTCACCTCAACCCAGCAAGCATTGCAGAACCCAAACTCCTCACTCACCTGAACGGAGCACTCATCCCAGATCCCAATCACTGGAATACTGAACACCTGCACTCCCCTCTCCAACAGTATATCACTCACCTGGTCTGTAGCCTCTTTGTGAGGTATTGTTAGTATTCTGACTACTGAGCGTTACTCCAAAAATCTGGCCTATTGATATAAAGTGTTTTGACCTGTGTTTTTCCTAACAACCCTGAGTTTTTGCCCATTGCCTGCCTGTACTTCTCCCTGCCTGTCCCTCTAGCATACCTGTGTTTTGACACTGCCTTCCTTCTCGACCTCGATTCAGATTGTGAAACTAGACACTGTTTGCAAGTATCATTATTGACCCTAGCCTGCTTGTTCTATCCCATCCTAACCAACATAACTGTTCCTTTATCTGCCTCTATTGTTAACTGAGCCCTGTCTGTCCTCCTGACCACTCTTGGATTGTAATTCTGTACCTATTCCCGCCTGTGTTGTGTACCAGACCCTGCCTGGTTGACTTGAAATATTGAAAGCTGTATGCCTCTTCTATTTTTATCATTAAATCAACATCTAAGTTATCCAAGTGTCTGAGTCGTTACAGAATAGAAATGGTAGCAATAAAGTCTTAGAACCTTTCTACTGCTATCTGACTTAAAACTCTGCTTTTTTGACCAAGAAGATTTCCATCAAAATATCCATATTATCAACATGATAGGGGGATTAACGTCTGCATCACGCTGGAATAGTGAGTAAAAAAGTATGTGTGCAACACGTCTGCATCCCGCTGGAATAAAAAACAAATTATATGCAAAGCATCCACTTGGATTTGAGTTCGGAACCTTCGGGATGTAAGTCGCGCGTTTATACGCCTGTCCACCATCCCCAACCTACCAACCTGCTAAATTTACGCAATTTACACTCCGCTACGTCACCATGCGATTGGATAAGTATCGCCTCCTGCTGGTAGAGTACCTTCGTAATGCGTGTAATGTTCACGCCTTGGCAAGGCAAAGCGTGACATTGACCCGCAAAACCCGATGGACCAGCGTGTGTATTACACGCCTGGCCGTGATACAGGGTTGTTATATCCAGATTGAAGCAACAGATTACAATCACACAGAAGCAGTAGCAGTGTCCAACCCATGACAGACCAACCTAGCCAACCTAACCAGCTCCAGAGCCTAGCTGTTAAAAACACTACAGAAGCAAAGTATAAACAGAGAGATAGTGGTGACTTACTCAGTGTGAATAGATGGGGCCCAGGCCATGGCAAACAAGCAGAGACCAGGTGGCCAGAATGTAAACCAAGGAGAGAAACTGATTCTGAAGAGCTAGGCAGTTAGCAGGTAGTGGTCTAGAGGTAGGTACGGTACGTAGGTGTTTAAATTTGTTACAGGTGAAATCCGGAGTGAAATACCATTGTATGCAAAAATTTTGGCATCCCTGACAATTTCCATTTATAAATAATTGGGTGTTTGGATCAGCAATTTAATTTTAATCTATCAAATAACTGAAGAACACAGTAATATTCAGTAGTGAAATTAGCTTCATTGGATCAACAGGAAATGTGCAATATGCATCTAAACAAAATTAGACAGGTACATACATTTGGGCACCCTTGTCATTTTGTTCATCTGAATACCTGTAACTAGCTAGCACTGATTAATTGGAACACACAATTGGTTTGGTGAGCTCATTAAGCCTTTAACATCATAGACAGGTGCATCCACATATGAGAAAATGTATTTAAGGTGCATGGCCAGTTGCAAGTTGTTGTTATCTTTGATTCTCCTTTGAAGAGTGGCGACATGGGGGCCTCAAAACAACTCTCAAATGACCTGAAAACAAAGATTGTTTAACATTATGGTTTAGGGGAAGGCTAAAAAAAGCTATTGCAGAGATTTAAGTCCACTGTGAGGAACATAGTGAGAGAATGGAAGACCACAGGCATAGTTCTTGTTAAGGCCAGAAGTGGCAGGCCAAGGCAAAGGCGAAGTATGGTGAGAAGGGTAAAAAATAGCCCACAGACCACCTCCAAAGAACTACAACATCATCTTGCTGCAGATGGTGTTACTGTCCATCGTTCAACAATTCAGCACACTGCACAAGGAGAAGATGTACGGGAGAGTGATGCGGAAGAAGCCTTTTCTGCACACACACCACAGCTTCATTTTGGAAGAAGGTGCTGTGGACTGATGAAACAAAGATGGAGTTATTTGGTCATAACAAGGGAAGCTATGCATGGCGGCAAAAGAACACAGCATTCCAAGACAAACAATTGCTACCCACAGTAAAATTTTGTGGAGGTTCCATCATGCTGTGGAGCTGTGAGGCCAGTGCCGGTACTGGGAATCTTGTTCAAGTTGAGGGTAGCATATCAGCAGATACTTGAGAATAATGTAGAGGAATCAGTCACAAAGTTTAAGTTACGCCGGGGCTGGATATTTCAACAAGACAACAACCCAAACATTGCTCAAAATCTACTCTGGCATCTATGCAAAAGATTTATGTCAAAACTCCTTAGCGCGAAAAACATACCTCCACGAGAATTATATAATTTCACTGGCGCAGAAATTACTCTTCGTGCACCAATTCAACATTTGAGTGTAAACCGGCAGGTGCGAGTGTGAAACAAAACATAGTGAGAGGGAAAGAATGGCACCTGCGCTGAGTAGGTGGTGACGCATGTCTTAACCATTTTGAAATATGCAATAAATTCCATTTGTGCAGAACTATTTTCCATTTACAATTAGAGTAATTAGCGTAATGACGCACAATAGTTGATCTTGCACTGTTGAATATAATAATAATAATAATAATAATAGCCTAATAATGCATATTATTTATTAATAACAGGATTTCTGGTGACTGGCACTTTCCAGATGGAACGGACTGACAAGTCAGGGATATCTCAGCCAACCCTTACCCAGGTTATGCCAGGCGTGTTAGTCGGTATAATAGGCTTGTCGCATAATTACATTAAGTTTCCGTACACGGCGGGTGAACAGTCAAACAAAAAAGCACAATTTGTCCGGTTTCACAAATGTAATCGGTGCTATTGACTGCACTCATGTTGCCATAAGGACAATGAATGAGAATGAACATGCGTTCATTAATCGAAAGCATTTGCATTCCACCAATGTCAAAATAATTTGTGATGTAGACATGTTGCTGTAATGTAACCAATTTCCCCCCACCCGTGGCAGACACACTTTCGCGATGAAGCGCTAGTCGCTTTGACATCGACTGATATCTGACCACTTTATATTTCGGCCACGGTCCAACTTTCTTACAGCGTCTGCAACTTTTTAGGACGCCAACGCCTTTTCGCCATTGGTAATAGGCACACTTTGCCCTTCAAACAACATTTTCCTCCTCTTTTCCACCTCGCCAATAATATGTTCTACTTCACATTGAGTGAAATTACTTTTTTGGTTTTCCTCCGTTTTTGCCATGCTTTCTCAATCAATGAATATTAATTTTGGGGCGTTTCACAGACTATTTATGGGCAAATAAGGGCGTGACATGTAGCCGCGAAAGCTGCAATACGTATTAGAGTTGATTGTGATTTATAAAGGGAAAAAGGCGTAGGACGTGCGTGCGCATGTTTTTATAAATCTGAATATTTCTTTGCATACGCACGTCCTATATTTCGTCCGTATGCCACTTCTGACGCAAATCCACCGCAAAGTTTTATAAATGAGGCCCCAGGTCTGCAGCCTCCCCATATAGCCTGTGCTTATAAAATTAAGCAGCACGCACACAGAGCAGCCAAAACACGCCCGCAAGTGTCTGATTTACGAGTGCTGGAGGGCATAAGCTCTCGCAGGTACATTCTGCGCTCAAAGTAATTTCTATGCGCGCGGAGTTGATTTCTATGCACGTGGAAGAAACTGACTTTTGACATTTGGGGCGGAAACCAAAGGAGACATTGGCCCTCCTATGATTGGTCACTTGCTTTCAACACGGTGACTCCTTCATTGGTTAAATTATCAGGTAACACTTACTGTCCTTTCAAAATAGCAGTCCAGACATCTTGATCTCACTATTAATCTACTGTGCTATCATTAAATTTACATTCAACACTATAATTATCCACAAAAATGACTTTGTTTATTAACTACCGTATAATCGGTGGCGCCTTATATATGGCATGTTTGTTACACAAGATAAGTGGGGTATGAATAAAAATGACAAGTATAATGACAATTGTTGGAAGGGAACTGCTTCTGAAATGTACAGATGTCACACGATAAAGTGGTGCTTTTCATACCGCGGCACCAATCAGTGCATTTAGTTGCCAATAAATGGTCTATATTCGTCGCTGGGTGGTGCTAGACTACCTAAAAAAAACAGGAGATTGCAGTTCTAATGCTTCCTAGAGATAAGTTTTTTGGGGACATATAGACTGATATTAAACCAATGTAATAGTATTATTAGCTATACACAGTAGAATACTGTTCTTAATTTAATAACGGCTTGTTTTAAAACGGCTTTAAGAAAGCAAATAAATATTGTTGACTATTGTCTGCATTCTCCAATCAGAATGTGTCCCTGAATCCTTTGTGAAAAATGTTAACTATATTACACAGTATATCATAGTACAGTTTTACTTTGCAGTACAAAAATGGGTAATGAACAATGTTTTTAAATCGTCATACAATGCTGTAACCTATAAAAGTTGAAAGTGGACTAATAATAAATGATGTGAGTGATCATCTGCCAGTTTTTGCAAACATACATAATTACACAAAGACCAGGATAGACAACAAAATATGTACAATGACCAGACACAGAACCCAAGAAAGTATCAATACACTCAAAGAGGATTTAATTAAACAAGATTGGGGTAAAGTGTTTGTAGAAAACATGAATGAAGCCTATGATTCATTAATGTCTGTTATAACATCCCTTTATGATAAAAACTGTCCTCTGCTAAAGAAAGAAATAAAACAGAAATCTGATGAAAAAGTGTGGATAACTAATGGTATATTAAATGCATTCAAATGAGAGACGGCAAACATCACTTAAGAGGAATGTTGGTATTTCAAAGGAAACTTATATAAATGCCAAATATCATTGCATTACAACCAAAAGAGTTTATATATGGAACAGCTGCAGTGAAGAGATGAAATCATGTACAACAATGAGCAATTTTAAGAGACTATTTAAAATGAATATATTTAATAAATACGAAAAGGAATCAAGGTGACAGTACTGTATACTGAATGTGTGGTTCCTGGGCTCATATAATAAGTCTAGTTAGGATGGGATATTATTAGGTGTGATAGATTGAAAAGAAGAAATGTGTGTGTGTGTGTGTGGTGTGTGTATGCATGTGTTCATCTGTGTCTATGTGTATGCATGTGTTAATGTGATTGTAGGTAGGTGGAAATATGACACATGTTTGCGTATGTAAACATGTATAAGTGAAGAATCAATTTGTTTTGAATTTAACTAAAGGATATTAAAAATAGAAAAAGGGGGTAGGACCAGAAAAGTTTTTTCGAACTTCTTCCTGCTCCTTTTTGAACATGGGAATTTCTTATTTGAACTACTTATAATGATTTTGGAAGATTGTGTTGATGTACATGTTTTTTATTATCTGTTGTTTTAATTTTATTATATATATATGTGTGTGTGTGTATGTACTGTATGCATATATATATTTTCTTATTTTTTACATGTTCAAAATAAACTACTACTAATACTAAAGCCGCTCCCTCAAAAGACAACTTTTTTTTGGAGTGGTCCCCAGAGCACCATGGTGCAGCGGGCTAGATCGGTTGCGGTTACGGTAACATTTTTCAGTGTAGGGAGTTGTAAGTTCTAGACCAGCTCAGGACCATGTCCTTTTTTTCTCAGCTTGTTTATAAAGGAGGCATTCAAATAGTTTTTTTTTATTAATTATGATAACTAGTTACTTATAAACTACCATTACCTGGTCATTTAGGTTTTATTTAATGACTGTATTTAAGATTATTTTAATTCAGAAACAAAGCCTATGCTTACAAATGTATACTGTTGGTAATTAAAGATATATATATATATATATATATATATATATATATATATATATATATATATAT
>JACXGM010010869.1:0-10999 GCA_016801145.1 Umbra pygmaea | reverse complement strand
CATTAATGGAAAGCTTCTCTAGCAAGCATCTCTTCATTAATATGGTTTTGTCATTTATTTTCAGGCATAGAAGGCTATTGTCAGGAATGACAGTAGCCAATCAGAACACTTAGATTGAACCCTATAACACAACATCATTCTGATTCATTTCCATTCTGGTGTTCAGAAATTGTCTCCTGGATAGAACGTCTGTCCTCTTTACCAGAGGCCTGTTTAATTCAGACACAGGAACATAATTACAGTGTACGTTGTTGGTCCTCCCTGGTGGACAAGGTAATTGGGTTTAACTTAGCTGTTTTTGATTCAGATCAACTCTGATAGTCTCTCTCCCTTACAGGCTTTATCTATGGCATTGCCTGCCTGAAAGAACAATAGATTCCAGGTTAAAGGTTTGGCCTTCTTTGCTCTTAAGGGGGAGTAGATGCCACACAACTTTGAATACATTGCAACTGGGAGAAGGGCACACTCTTTCTGTCTGCATATGGTGAGCAGGGATGGATGTACTGTACACCTGTGTGTGTGTTTACGCAACCTTGCACACACAACATTCTCCATTATTCATGTTCTCTCACACTGTGTTGAGGCTTACACGTCTGAGCATACATCTGTTTTTGTTCATGGGAGAACAGTTGGAGAAGGAGAAACCACAACCCTCCCTGAGCAGAACGCGTGAAGTTAGAGAAGCAGACTTAAAGAGGGAGAAAGATAACACGTATGGATGAAGCAGTCCTACTAATTTATTCTCTTTCTAATCCAACTAGGTGACTGAAGTAGGAGTAGAAAGTCTGGCTAATAGAGAGATTTTACCAGTTTTCTGAATTCTGGTCAGATATTCTCCTAAATATGACTACAAAGAAACGTTACTGAGTCCTCGAATATGAACAGTGACTGGCTGCCTGGAAGCTTATGCTCTGTACAGGGGTCATCTCACTGCGTGCTCTGGCATCCACTATGAAATATTCATCTTTAGCCAATATGACCTATTTAACATTACACCTTTAACAGTGGGCTGCCTGGAGCCTCCATTAGTCCTCGTTGATGGTGACAGGCTGCTATTGGCTCGCAACGCAAGCGTTAGCATTTCAAGCAGGAGGCCGCCGGTGTGCTGGACCAGAGCGTTTCACACAGTAGGGAGTGGGTGAGCAGATGCCATTCTATATCACCATGAATATTGATTTTGAGACTGCATGTTGACAGTTGCTCTGATGACTTGAGAAGAACAGAAGTGAGTGTGTGGGAACCTGAAAATGAGTCGCAGAAATATACATACGAGCAAGACAACCATACGCCACCACACTTATGTCTTATTCAAATGGCAATGATGTAATTAATTATAATTATATAACTTTATTCCAAATACATTTTTTTTGGTTTGAAGCCTAGTTTGGGATAAATACATGCATTCAATAACCATGAAGCATTAAACAGAGTTTGGTAGGAACGAATGGATTTTGTTTCCGCTGTGAACAGTTTTTATGTTTAAAGCCAAATGAGGCACAAAAAAGACTGCCACTTCTGCCTCTTCTCATGCTGTGGTAGTCAGTCACACCCTCAAGATTTTTTGCCTTAATCCAGAACAAAATATTATGACTGTATATGTTAGTTATGGAGTCTGCTCACTTAACGGAATATATGAATATGTAAATGAGTTGGTCCACAAATAGAACGCCTTTTACGTCGCTAGCTTTTGAGCCCTCTTCCATTCTTAATAGTGCACCAATATTGCTTGGTACAAGCCTGTTTTATTAAATGACGTGCCCTTTACTATTGAACAGATGACTCACTAAATATGATTGTTAATATGAATAAATTCCTCACCAAAACGCAAAGATTCAACATTTTGACACCTCCAACATCTCAATTCTATGACGATTTACACCCGCTGAATCCACACGTTTGTCAAAGTATCACCCACACTGTAAAAACATAGATTTTCTATATCTCTATGTAATTCCTGCAGATTATAATTAATTTAATGTAAGTAGTGAATCATTCTGTGTCTAATTTAAAGGTCGACTCTATGCATGTTTTTTAAGTCAAGCAACTTGGAATGCCAGTTGTCCTGAATTCAGTCACTAAGCTGACCACCTGAAGAACGAAGCATCACTCTCCTTAATGACCTTGAATGTTTCCCCTCATTTATTGTGTTCATTAAAATTCCATAACTTCCAGAAAATACAGAACTCACTACTTACTACTAATGATCTGAAAACATTTTACTACTACTGATGATCAGAAACTGGAACGTTTCTGACTTGTCTACACAGCAAAATCACCATTGTTAAATCAAGTAACACTCTCAGAGTTGATTTAACACTGGTGTTTTGCTGTGTAGCCTCGCCTTGAACACACAGTATGAAGCTTACTGGACCTGTCATTTGTGACTAAGGCTTACAATATTTTGCTTCAAAGTATGTGTGAGTCATAGGTATAAACAGAAGATCATCACTTGACCCCCTTGAAACCATATCCATAGGCCAGGTTGCGTTAGCAACTAAATGAGTATGTGAACACTTTTGGCAGAATGAAATTGCTTGACTGCCACAGGGGATAGGAATAATATCATTCAGGAACAGCAGCAGGCCCCCAAACAATTACTTCTCAAGTTGCCTGTGTTTTGCTTCTGGGAATGTGTCGATAACATTCAGCAGTCAATATAGTAAATTGAACTTTGCTGCATGCAATCAATGATCTGTTTTATAGATGTATTTTCCATGCTGTTTACTTCCTGGTCTTTGGTACCAGCTCACACATAAAACAGCTAGTGGTCAGAGCGCTCCGCAGACACACAACAGCAGATGAGCTGAGCTGGTATTAATCCAGCTGGAGTGTATTCACTGCGGCCTGCAGTTCGAATGGAAGAGTGAAAGGCATGAGTCACTGGAAAAACAATCACGACCCTCAGGTTGGTAAAAAGTGTTGCTCACAAAGAATAAATTATTCGTATACGGTACTTTATTACAGCTAGAGTAACACGTTCAGTGATGTCTGCCAGGTTTGATGAGTGTATTCAACACAGTTGGTCTTTGGAATTGGTCTACAGTACAACCTGCATACTCTGAAACTCTCCATAAAATAGGCTGGTGACCTCTGCTATAGCTAGAGAGTGAAACACTTGTCATCTTTAGTGCAAGCATTCATTTATGTCCTACACCTTGATGCGCACTAGAAACTTCCTTTACACGTTTTTTTTTTTCACATCTTGTGATGAGAAGAATACATATATTTATGATATAGACCATGTGCTCTTTGTAATATCAGCATGAGGAAAAATCAAACATTTTCATTTGACCATGTTCCACTTCTCAAAAGCAACACATTTGTGGAATGACTCCAAGCCCAGGGAAAAACAGTTTGGCACAAATCAAGAAACGCTGTCTCTCTTGTTTTCTCCTCACATTCCTCCTACTGTACATTGGCATGTCGAACTAGGAATGGCAGATCATTCAGGCTTCAAAAGAAAAGAGACTAACAGAAAAGCTTATGCTTGGTAATTTAGAATTAGCCTAATTCTACTGTATCTCAACTGCATGCATTCCAAGGCACTCTTAAGACGCGCATTTCCTTTTGATGGTGCAGCGCAGTAATGCATACTTTTGAATGAGCTGATTACGATGGAGTTTGTTCCAGCCTCACATCTTGTTAAATGCTTTTTGTTTTGCATTTGGTAATACACTGGCGCAGGCATTCAGACCGGGAATGTGCTGCCTAAATGTTTTGTGATCGTTTTTGCATAATGTGCAGAGTGATGTTGGACTGCTCCAATTTGGAAAAATGAAAATATCCTAATCATATCAGTGAAGGTACAGACAGAAAAATAGATTTAATTTAGATAAATATAGTGTTTAATGGAAAACCGTATTGACTAAAACCCACATCCCTGTATGTGGTACTGTATATCAACATGGAAATATTAATACATTCCAGTGGTTTACCCAGAAACCCAGAGTGTGTTGCTAGAAAGCGTTTGTGGGGATATGGCTGGTTGACCTGGAGCCTGTTTTCCATTCACAACTGGATAACAGGGCATGGCATGCTGGGAAAGATTATACTGGGACCATCCAAGGAGAGGTTTAGGCTTTGAAATTCCACATTCAGAGACAGGGGCTTGCGTGCACTGCAGATCTGAGTATGATGAAGTAGACAATAAACAGACCGATGCACCATGATAGGGTTGAGGAGGAGGTGAGTCGCAGACAAATGTGCCCTGACAACAAATAGCAAGGCGGGGAGTTAGTCCCTCGTTTAGAGGTCCTCTATTAGGATGGTCAAGGTCACCTTGACGACGGCCATATCACAAGTCTACATGAAATAAATAGACAACTTCATTTTTATTTTTTACCCCTGACATGCTTCAAATTTCCCACATAATACACCCATATGTTTGGCTCAAGGAAAACCAGTTATGGCACCTATATCTTTTGGGTTGGCCGTGGTGGGTTGATAATGGCAGGTGTTCACTACTGTGTGTGTGATTGTAGGAATTGTTGACACAAGGGACAATGTTGATTAGTGACAGACTTTCTTCTGTGCTGTAGATCAGATACAATGCCAGGTGTGCAGAACTGCAGGCCTCAACAGAAAGAGCCCTTGTTGGCGCTGACACTGCCTCCCGCCACGTTTACTTCCTTTACAGTAATTTCATGAAAGATGAGTAACTTTGTAGATGTGTGTCATATCTGTTCATAATTATCCCCCCCTTTTCTGCAGCTCAGGCAGAAAAACAGGCCGCCAAAATGGTGAGTAGCTGTGTGCATGCAAAATAGATCTGTTTTGATGTCCGGCCCCTGTCACGTCACTGGAAGGAATACAGGCCATCAGCCATGCTGCCTCTGCAGTTTGACTGAAATTACGCAGAGAGCACATCTCACAGCAGCGAGCCAGCCACAGGCTGTTTGTTTAGCCAGGATGGGGGGACACTGAGGACAGGGTGGGCTTGGAGGCATGTATGGGGGGCTGTAATGTCCGTCAAACACACCCAGCAGCCCCTAACTGTCACTTCTTCTGAGACCTGTACATCCTCATTAATCACAGAGGGAGGAAAAAGGGCTAATTAAACAGACACAGCTGAGCCATGACAGCCTTGGAGTGGGGGAGGTGAGAAGGACAACCAGTGGAAAGATGAGAGGACAGAGCAAGAGGAATTGGAGACAAAAAATGGAGGGACAGAAGGGAAAACTAGAGACATAAGATGGAGGAACAGCAGGAGGCACTGGAGACAAGAATGAGGAACAAGGGCGGGAACTGGACACATACTGTAAGGTGGAGGGACAGCAGGAGGATCTGAAGACATAAAATGAAGGGACAGCAGGAGTAAATGGAGACAAAAGATGGAGAGACAGCAGAAGGAACTGGACACATACGATCGAGGAACAGCTGGAGGAATAGGAGACATAAGATGGAGGACAGCTGGAGGAACGGGATATATAAGATGGAGGGACAGCAGAAAGAACTGGAGAAATACAATAGAGGAACAGCAGGCAGAACTGGAGACATAAGATGGAGGAACAGCAGGTGGAACTAAAAAGTGGGAGACTGGGCTTAGGACTTGAGACAACGTTTCTCATGTGTTTATGTCTGGCTAGTCAACTCCAACATGAGAAACGTGACTTTTGGTCGAGGTCATCACGCAGGGTCCTTTTGTATCCTAGCAACACCTCCTATCACAAGTGCACTAAAAAGCCTGTTGAGCTTGACGCTTGGCATGGTCTTAATACATTGTGTTACTGTAGCCTTATGTAGCTCATTGCAAACACAAACAACACACATATTGTATTAGTATAATTACTCAGAAAAAGATGTGGTCTTTGATTAGAAAGTAGCGCGGTTGGCAGGCCTGGACGTAATTCTCCCCAGCTGGCTAGATTCCTGTCACTTACAACCAAGCATCCCAAAGGACCCAAAACACTTCCAGGGAGGGTTTGACCTCCCCTAGAAAGCAGAAGAACAGCAACTGCACTACATGTGGCTCTCGCTATCTTCTATAGTTTAACCAAGGTTTTGACAAATATGCATTGCACTAAAATGTCATATCATGCCATGAAGTATGTGTGTATGATCTCTGATAACTGGTATCTGTTAAAAAGACCACCAAGATACTGCAGAGGAAAGAGTGTAGTTGACCTTGAATGTAATGTCACCTTTGTTGAGCTTTTTCATACAGTTTGCGCCCACTTCTCTGAAAACGTTGGCCTGTCCAATTTTCTTGAATATTTAATCGTTTTTTTTTCACCTTACCCAATTTATTCGGTGGTTTGTCTAAATTCTATTCAAAATATAACAAGACTATATGCATTAAATCGGATGAAAATACCTGTGTCTTTTGATCACCACTGAAAATGTTAGTGATGACTTATTTTTACTTTCAGTCTAGTAGGTATCTGTTGCTGCCTTATTTTGCTCTATCTCATTTGCATTGTTAAGAACTGTCTCGTCTTTTAACGTTCATGCCTTGTTTAATGTAATCCATTATTCTAGAAAGTTATTAAATAATAATTAAATCATTTTCTTCACATGTTAATTTGATATTAGAGACAAACCCGTCATATTTGGAGTTGGATTTCATTTAATAGGCTTGATAAATCATTGCATAGTCTCACATGTTCCTGAATTTAGCTTAATGGTATATGGGCATAGTATCAAATATAATTACAATACGTTATTGTTTTGTTTTCTGGAAATGTATTACCAGTTCATAACTCCTGTTTGACAGTTGAAAATATGAATGTTCTTGACACTATCTAAAGAACCATGACAAAACATACACTAAACTTTAAACAACATGCATTATCTGCATACTTAGCTAGAAACCCAAATCACATGCAACACTCCAAGCCTGAATCAAAAATCTCCCGCTGGCTTGATTTGATTTATGCAAATCTCTTAGGTAGATTCACAAGTTCTAATACAGTTCGTGGTAAGTAATGTTTAAATTCTTAGCGGCTTTGTTGTGTAGTGTGGCTGTACCCACATCCTAACAACCCCCCTGTGCCTTTTCCTCCCTGTGGTTCCCCCCCAGTAAGCCAGGCTCCAAGGAGGGAGGGTGTGTGTTCTTAGCTGAGGCTAGGCTACCTCCAGCGTGTGGCTGAATGATTGAGTGGGGCCACTATCTCCAGCGCACAGTGCCTGGCTGACATTAGCATTCTCCATGGCAGACAGGAGGGCCGAGAACACACATTAATAACCTCCTCTACATTCCCTCCATTCTCCCCTGGTTCTGCCCGTTTACCAGCCTCTACATCCACTCACACGACCAAGAGGCCGGAGCAAGAGAGTCCTCTCACTTCATAAAAGCAGCAGGTGGAAGAAAGCGGAACCCCAGAGCTGTCTTTCTCACCAGCTGGGCTGTTCACTAAAGCCTGACAGGGTTGGTAGCAGGACATAGTCCACAGCGCTCAGACAGAGTATCCATCTCTGGAGCATCCTGCCCAACGTGGCCTGGTTCTCCTGGAAGATGTAGACTATTCCATGTGCCGAAAGCCATCATGATAATTAGCTACCTCTCTGGACACCTCTAAACATATTTACCTGTGTGCAACACTGTGGTTTCCACAAACGTTTTGTAAGTCACAACAGAAAACAATGTCATCTAAATAATGAACATGCGCTAATCCTGTATGAACAAGGATGAGTGTAGAAACAGAAAAAGGGGGGGTGACAACAGGACACGGAGAAGCGACGGGGTGGGGGTAGAGGGAGAAGGCGACAAGATATCTGGCTAAGCGGATCAGTTCCGCTGCTGGGCCTTTGAAGGGGGGGTGCACTAGGCTGCCTGGCACCAGGGTGGGGGGGGTAGGAGGGCATCAGTGCTGAGAGGAATGGCATTGTGCAGGGCAACCCCTTGGAGCACATTTAGAAAAATCTTTAATTCCAAAAAGAGGATTAGCGACTGGGAGTAGAGTTGAGGGGAGTGAGGAGTGCTGGGTGGGATGGCTCTCTGCCACTCGTGATCAGCCAACCCACAGGGGCACAGCTGTAGCTGGGCACAACAGAGTCATATCAGCAGGACCACACAGTGGCCCGTAGGAGGGGCCCCGAGGAAGGTGACTTTAACCTGAGGTTTAGCGGAGTGGCATCCCATTTCAGTAGCTCTTCTGCAGGGTAACGATCATGGCTGTTACCCACAGTCCTCTCTGCCACGCTAGACCAATATGCCAGGAAACTCCAGCCACACATAACAGGGAATGTGTCCATCATGGACCAATCAAGGCAGTGCAGAGTAAATGACTGCACCGGTGCTGTTCAATCAGAGGACATCCACCATGGCCATCCTTCAAGTTGGTACAACTTAAGTTTCCAATCCTGTCCAGGAAAATGTTACTACATTATTAGCAACACCTTCACGACTAACATCACTACTACCAATACTAACAACAATTATACTGCTACTAACATTATTACTACCACTACTAACATCACTACCAACAATACAAAAATCACTAGCACCACTACTAACATCAATACCACCACTACTCATATCACTATTAACAACTACTAACATCACTAGTATCACTACTAACATCACTGGTACCACTAATAATATCATTGGTACCACTAATATCAGTACCCATACTACTAACATCAGTACTACCATTAATAACATCACTGGTACCAGTACTAACATCATGCCTAACAATACTAACATCATTACCATGACTACTTACATCAGTTCTACTACTAATAACATCAGTACTACCACAAATAACATCACTACTAACCCTAGTAACATGATTGCCACGACTAGTAACATCAGTACTACAATTACTAACATCCCTGGCACCACTACTAGCAGTACTAACAACAATTCTACCACTACTAACATCACAACCAGTACTACTAACATCAGGACTACCACTAATAACATCACTACCACCACTACTAACATCGGTACTACCAATAGTAACGTCACTACAACCACTAGTAACATCACTAGCACCACAACTAACGTCACTATTACCACTGCTAACATCAGTAATACCAATACTAACAACAATTCTAACACTACTAACATCCCTACTACTACTAATCACATCAGTATTACCATTACTAACATCACAAGCATTACTACTAACATCACTGGTACCACTACTAACATCAATGGTAGCACTACTAACATCAGTATTACCACTACTAACATGATTACCGGTACTACCAATATTAACATCACTAGTGCCACAACTAACTTCACTACTACCACTACTAAAAACAATTCTACCACTACTACATCATTACTAACACTACTAACATCACTACCAACAAAACTAAAATCACTAGCACCACTTTTAACATCAGTACCACCACTACTAACACCCCTACCACTACTTCTAACTTCACTATTGTCACTACTAACATCCCTAGTACCCATAACAACAATTCTACAACTACTAACATCAGTACTACCACTAGTAACATCACTACCACTACTTCAAACATCAGTACTACCACTACAACATCACCGGTACCAGAAATAACATCAGTACTACCACTACTAACATCATTACCACTACTAAAAACATCAGTACTACCACTACTAACATCATTACCACTACTAATAACATCACTACCGCCTCTACTAACATCACTATTACAACAACTAACATTACTACTACAACTACTAACAACACTGATATGAATACTAACTTCACTAGCACCATTACTAGCATACGTACTACAATTACTAACATCAGTACAACCACTTCTAAACTCACTGCTACCACTACCAACATCACTACTACCACTACTAACATCACTAATATAGCTACTAACATCACTAGCACCACTAGTAACATCTTTGCCACCACTATTATCATCATTACTACAACTACTAACATCACTACTACCACTAATAACATCACTACTACAACTACAAACATCACAACCACCATTACTAACAATAATACCAACACTACTAACATCAGTACTACCACTACTAAATCACTACCACTACTACTAATATCAGTACTATGACTACTAACATCACTGTTACCACTACTAACATCACTACCACTACTACTAACATCAGTTCTACCATTAATAACATCAATACCACCACTATCATCACTACTACCAATACTAACATCATTCCTACCATTACTAACATCACTAATAATACTACTAACACCACAACCTACATCACTACTAAAAATCCTAACGTCACTACAAGCACTACTCTATCTCTGGTACCACTACTAACATCACTACTACCACTAGTAACATAATTGCCACCACTAATAACATCCCTACTACCACTACTAACATCACTAGCACCACTACTAACATCAGTGGTACCACTAGTAATATCCCTAGTACCACTACAACAACACTACTACCACTACAAACATTTCTACTACCACTACTAACATCATTGCTACCACTACTAACATCACTACTACCACTACTAACATGATTACTACCACTACTAACATCACTACTACCACTACTAACATGACTACTATCACTACTAACATCACTACTACCACAAATAACATCACTACTACCACTACTAACATCACTACTATCACTACTAACATCACTACTACAACTACTAACATCACAATTACCACTACTAACATACATATTATCAATGCCAACATCACAATTATCACTACTAACAACACTAGTACAACTACTAACATCACTACCACCACTAGTAACATATTTCACACCACTACTAACATCATTATTACCAATACTAACATCACTACCACCACTAATAACACTACTAACATTACTATTACCACTACTAACATCATTACTACCACGATTAACATTGATACAACGAGTAGTATCATCAATACTACAACTACTAACATCAATACTACCACTACTGACAAAACTACCACCATACTGACATCACTACTACCACTACTAACATCAGTACCACCACTACAAACATCACTACTAAAACTACTAACATCACTAGCACCACTAGCAACTTATTTGCCACCACTGTTAACATCACTACTTTAACTACTAAAATAACTGGCACTACTAACATCAC
>JACXGM010010868.1:0-25679 GCA_016801145.1 Umbra pygmaea | reverse complement strand
GAGAGAGAGAGAGAGAGAGACGGGAGAAACAGGGAGATTGACAGAAAAAGACAGACTGACTGACAGAGGTGGGGACTCCAATAAACCCCCTGTATCATCCCTACCTCCATCTTTCCATCATCCCTACCTCCATCATCCTTATCTCCATCTCTCCATCATCCCTACCTCCATCCATCCCTCCGTCTCTCTATCATCTCTCCCTCTATCGTTCTATCATCCCTTCCTCCATCTCTCTATCATCCCTACCTCTATCACTATAAATTTTATCTTTAATATGTTTAAAATTTTTATTTTTTCCTGTTTATGTAAAGCACCTTGAATTGCCATTGTGTATGAAATGTGCTATATAAATAAACTTGACTTGCCTAGCTATCATCCCAGGGTGAGACAAACTAGCTAATAACAGGAAGTGGTGATGGAGAAACAGGAGAGACAGAGAGAGAGAAAGAGATTTAGAATAGAATTAATATAAATGTGGAAGTTCTGATCTATTAGAGCGCAAGGCTTGGGACCAGGCATGGCTTTTGTAGTGTGTGAGGACGTGTGTGTGTGTCCGACAGAAGATGTTACTTCTCTTGCAACGAGGCTGAAAAAACACATCCAACAAGATCAGATAAAACTAGGGGTCAAACTGGAGTGAAAAGGCAGAGGAATGCAGTTTAGCACAGGGGACTACTCTGAGGACAGGCTCCCCTGAAACAAAACAAGTAGCTTTTTAACACAGCCATGTTTGTTTGCAACAGATACATTACTGGTCAAGTATTTTATTACACTTATGAATGTACATATGTTAGAAATGTATACCTTCATTCAAACGTGGCATTACATTGATAAGAAAGTATAGTCAAAACATGATTAATTATGGATGAGCTGAAGGTTTTATATAAGGATACTGAATTAATTGCTGCTAAAAATTTGGCTATGCCACTGTATGTGAACAATTAATTAAAATCTGTCATTTCCAACATTGTTAAACATTTGCAACATTGGTAATGTCTTAGATATATATTTTAATCAATTTAACGCCAACTTGGTGAATTTTTCTGGGTGTTCTAAAACACGTGACCCGTAATGTACACTCAAATCCAGTTCTGTTGAACATCTCCAGGCCCCTCCTCAGTCAGTCAGCTGTGCTCTATAATTTGTGTGGGTGGAGAGAGACTGGTGTGAGAGCGGCCTAGTAAACTAGGGTGGTTAATGATTTGAAACAATGTTTGACATTCCTGGTCTTAAGCGAAGGTCTGCACTGGGCTGTGTTTACCACAAATATTGTCAATGGATCACAGAACACGACCTGGTGTCAGAGTGTCAACCGCCAGCTGTCTGTAATCCTAACTGGAGCTAGCAAGAGCTCTAATACTCTATTATGAACCAGAACGCTCCCTGACACTAATCTATCATTTAGAGATTCACCACCAGAGTCGTCTACCTCAGTAAGACGTGAGCCCATTTTGAAAAACGAAAGGCCTGAAAGCAACATCAGATCATTCTAAACAAACAAAGAAGGAACAAACACCAGAATAAATGTGCTGTTCAGAAAGCAGACATCCCAAAAACACAGAGTCATCACTGGCGTAACCATTGTACTGTACGTACCTAGAACGTACTAAACATTTGAGAATTTATTTAGTTAACATTGACCAAAAACAAAATCTTGACCTGTGGTCACTTTTGTGTGGCTCTGGAGGATCTTTACCCAGCTACTGTAGAAGGCCGAAAGATGACCGATTTTAGCCTTCTATTAGAAGCATAGAGATTCTGAAATCATTCTACATCCTATCAAGGTTCCCAGGAAAGTGAAACAGGAAACACCCTTAAAACATCACATATAGATGTAAATAATTCACAGGATGGATAACTGTTCGTTTTCTGCATGTTCATAACTCTTTATATGCCGAATCCACTTGTGGTGTTTGTGGACAGATAATGAGTTATTTTGAACAGTATTAACCAAAATTAAATCACTCCTCAGAAATCAGAAAGAAACAAACCAGTCTCTCACACACACACACACACGTTCAAATGCTTGCAAGCACGGTGCGCAAACACACACACACAGTATCCTTAGATCTGAACATCAAACAAAACTGCTAAATTAGCATGGCCTTACAGAGAGATAGGGAGAGAAACAGAGAGAAAGAAAGAGAGCCATTAAAGCCCTGCCGCAATGGGTGGCCTTTGGTCTGTTCTGTGGAGGTACCGCCTGTACAGTGTAGCCAGGGATAAGAATGCCTGCCAGGACTGCTAAGACTCAATACCCAGGGCTGTGTGAAATCCAGAAGAAAAGAAGTGGAAATCTGAGCTACAGACAATCAGAGCCCTACAGAGCCCTACAGAGAACCAGAGCCCTACAGAGAATCAGAGCCCTACAGAGCATCAGAGCTCTGGGTCGATGCTGGGTTCTAATGCGTCTCAGATTTATTGCATGTCTTTGACAATGGCTGCGTCTCCCTGCTCGTCGGCAGCTCTCTGACTACGGATAACTTCTCTTTTACCTTATTGACAGAAATAACTAACATGCTGAAGACAAATCCACAACATAACCGATAGCAGGTCTTGCATTTTAAATGTCTGGCTGAAGACCCAGCCACTGTCCATGTAAACAACTAGTTCAGACAGAGCCAGTCCATACTGATAAACAGCTAACTCAGACAGAACCAGTCCCTGTTCATCCATGTAAACATCTAGTTCAGACAGAGCCAGTCCATACTGATTAACAGCTAACTCAGACAGAACCAGTCCCTGTTCATCCACGTAAACAACTAATTCAGAGAGAAAAGATCAATTGAATGTCTCCACATGCTCTCACTTTGTGTAAAACTCCAACTTTTTATAAACATTTGCAGTGTTTTTGAACAGGGTGACACGGTGAGGAAAATGTATCACTAAGTTAATGAATTGATGGAATGTAGTTTAGTCTGCATCCTAAAGGACGTAAAGACATATCACCATATTTGTCCATGAACACACAACCTTGCAGTGACGAACACCTGATGTACAGTACTCTGCAGTTGTGAAACTGTAGGAATATCAGCTCTAACAGAGAAACGTTGCGCTGTAGTAGAACACAGGGTGACCCTTGTATATGTGTGGGTTTAAGCATTTGAGATTGTCAAATGTATATGGATGTATGTAATGCATTAGAGTATCTGTGTGCATGCGACGTAGGGTGTGCCGTGCTTGTATGTAACTGTGTGTGTGTGTTTGGTGGGGCGGTCAAGTGAAACCCTTTTGCTTACATTGGAAGGAAATGGTATGCATACCTCAGCAATGAGGCCTGGTGGCCCGGGATAGTCTGGCCCTCAGCCAGGAGCCGCCGGGAGGAAGGAGGATTCTCTCCAGTGTCTCCCTCCTAACACACTGCTTACTGTCTCGCCACAAACTGTTCAAAATGGACGCCCCCCACGGGGGATGACATTCTGGGCAGAAGTTACCCCAAGGCACAGATCTGGAATCAACTTCCCCTCCCCAGGTCCTACCCGAAAACATTAGGTGACCCAGATTTAGAATCACTTTTTCACTCAGACTAATGTCGTCCTTCTCCAGGAGCCGGCAGTTACACTACCGCTCCAAGGAAGTCTTAAATAAACACAACATGAAGATCTGGGAAAAAAAAACAGAAATGAATTTGCAGTAAATTCCAGAGAGTTCATACAGTACTTTGTTCTTGTTTAGCGTGTGTTAAAAACAATAGGAAGATGTAACATCCCCTTGAGCCTGAGTGTCTGTTCCAGGTCATCAGGCACATTCCCTTTGGACGTTTGGACATTATATCCCATAACACATCAGGACTCCCTCTACACATCTTCATGGCACACACACCTGCAGCATATCACTCTATTACTCACACCAGTTTTCTGTATCCTATTACTGTCTTTATAGTTTACCTTTGTTAGTTGTGGTGTGTGTCATTGTTAGACTTCAGGTCTCAGTCGTTTGTGCTTATTATGATTATACCTCAGCTACAATCGTGTATATATTGAGTGTCGTCCGATGGACGAGAGATGATTAATACGTACTATAGACAGACTTTTGTTTTGTTTTGCTTGACACAGCATATTTTACATTGAGTTTACTGTCATTTGCTATTAGCCAAGTGTTGGTGTTTACCATTAAAATAAAAGGTAGAAAGTTTCTCTTCAGTCTGGTTTCTCTCTTCTACATCCAACTACAATACAGAAGAGGACATTTCTTGTTTGGTCATCTGAGAAAAAAAAAATCCAATAAATTTAAAGGCCTGGACAAGGTACATAGATAAAATAAAAATAAAGTGTTTTTTGGTATAGCATCACTGTAACATCATACATCATACTGTTATTCGCCGGTTTAGAACTCACATTGATTATTGAGATATGCTACACATTAAACAGCAGCGTCCCGTTATGCAAGCGCTGCTGAGACAAGCTGCACTAAGATAACTTTGTAATTCAATATAAATTCCTCACTAATTCAGAAACTAGATGGAACAAATATATAATTAAACCACAATAATCTGAGTTGATGGAGCAGTTACCATACTATGATTACCTTGCTACAGACAGTCGAGGAAAACAAATATTTCCTTGCTCACCTGAATATTATCATTAATCGATATAATGACTGCTTCTTGTTGGCATACATTTTGCTAACGGACATCAGTGTTTTGTTTAATCATCTCAATTCTCTATGTATCCTTTCCAGTAGCCTTATCAGTTTGACTGGTTTTACAGACATTCAACCTTTTTAAATAGATCGTTTTCATAATCATACCATCCTTGGCATCAGTTATACCTTTCATAACTTCTTTCCTAACATTTTCCTACCCTGTCTTTCGTGAGTGGCTCCACATAACCAGCTGTTTAGAACTGCACACGCTCTCTGCCTGACAGTTTACAATCAGACTGTCTGACAGTTTAATATAATATAGCAATATGTGCACCGATCAGCCATAACATTATGACCACCTGCCTAACATTGTGTACGTCCCCCTATTGCCGCCAAAACAGCAGCCCCATGTCCAATAAACTGCAATGCACTGTGTTCTGACACCTATCAGAAACAGCATGAACGTTTTCAGCAATTTGAGCTACAGTTGCTGGTCTATTGGGTCAGACTGCATGGGCCAGCCTTCGCTTCCCACGTGCATCAATGAGCCTTGTCCGCTTTTGATTTGTACTGACCACTGCAGACCGGGAACACACCACAAGAGCTGCAGTTTTGGAGATGCTCTGACCCAGTCATCTAGCCATCATGAAGGGGCCCTTGTCAAAGTCCCTTAAATTCTTATACATGCCCATTTTTCCTGCTTCTTCATTTTGTCCTCAGTTGATGTGTTAGAAACAGGGAAAATGGGCAAGCGTGTAGAATCTGTGTGTAGCAAGTTTGACCTACAAGCTCTAAGAAACTGACATTGGAATGCACAGACGAATGGGTGAAATGCAGATAATATATCTTTGCATAATGAAATGGTGAACATGACATTTCTTATTATGTAGAGCTTTCGTAGTGTATACAAAGACACTTACATACCCACATTACACATCAGCTTTTGAGGCAAGATGTTCGTTGAGTTTACAGGAGCCCCTGACCTAAGACTTGGGCAGGAGTTTAGTTGTACTTTCTGTAGTCAAGCTACAGAGAAACAACTCAATTCACATTTTGACTGCTAAGCAGAACACTAAAACACCCACGCACAGGGACTAGGGGTGCAGCGAATCAAAAAACTCACGGATCGGATCGTTCCTCGGATCAGAGTCATGGATCAGATCATTTTTCGGATCAGCAAAAAAAAATACAAGACAAATAAACATAAGATGTCTATTTGTTTATTAACAATATGGGGAAAAATATGATAGAGAAATGGGATTATTATTGATTGTTGTTTAGGTACATTAAATCACGTTAAGCCTTTTCTTTACAATAGGCTTTAATAATAATAATAATAATACTACATGGTATTTATATAGCTCTTTTCAATGACCCAAAGACGCTTTACAAAACAAGAAAAACAAAGAACACAAAAAGGCAGAAACAACATCAAGGAATTAATGAAGCAGAAAGGCTTAACGTCAGATAACGCCCATAATAATTGGAATTTGGGTTAGTTGTTTTTATCATTTTTAGTGGTTATGATGAGCAATATGAGAGAGAAATGTGGTTAATTTTGATCGTTGTTTAGGTACATTAAATCACGTTAAGCCTTTTCCTCGTCATTAAGTGTTCATGACAAGATATGGCCATGAGAAATTTGGTGATGATTGACCATTGTTTAGGTACATTAAAACCCCGGTAAGCTTTTTTTCTTCTTTTTTTTTAAAGTGTTTTAGTATGTCCCGTATGCGACGGGATGTCGTAACGTGGCTCAAACACTTTCAGCATGTGTTTAAAGTCCTCCTTTTGCACAACCGAATATGGCCTCATGTCTACACCTATAAACACACTGATCGCATTTGTGATGGCTTTAGCCCAGTCTGATTAATTGCTTAAATGCCACGGTGATAAGCGGTTGTTTTGCAGCTTTCGTTTTCACTCCTGTCAGTGAAACACCGGGGTGTATGTCGCTTCAAATGCGTGGCCATGCTTGATGTGTTTCCACTGTCATATGGCTTTCTTGTGCCACAGTGCCTACACTCTTCATCATTATATTTAACAGGGAAGACAAAATGCTCCCATACAGGGGATTTAAATGACGCAGA
Organism: Umbra pygmaea; assembly: GCA_016801145.1. NCBI lineage: Eukaryota > Metazoa > Chordata > Actinopteri > Esociformes > Umbridae > Umbra > Umbra pygmaea. The sequence goes on along the minus strand of JACXGM010010868.1, from coordinate 19,005 downwards.
GCGTTCAAGCTCCTCCGTTCCTCCACTCGCCATGAACACGCTGTGAGCAGACTGAACATGCGCACAACTTTTTTTTGCAGAAATCAATCTGCGGATCACGTGTGTGCCGAACCGAAGATATTGATCCGAACGGATCACGGATCAATGACGATCCGTTGCACCACTAACAGGGACACAGGTAATCATCAGGAAAACCCAGTGTAATACAATAGGAAAACGTCCTGTAAACAGAGCTGAGATGATGTTGTGCCAGAGAGAATACAGATTTCTCACCTCTGAACTTTTTTGGGGGGTTACTCAGGTCCCCTGCATCAGGCTGTACCACACATCTGTCATCCACCAACCTGTAGAGGTGAGAGAATGACACGTCAATCACAGAAGAGGTCAGAAACTAACACAGCACACATTTCAACTTGTCAATTAAGGAGAGCTTAGATGTTAGCACTACACACAAAAGCTGGCTGGACCTGGGCCAGATCCAACATTCATCCCAGTGATGTTCATATGGACTTGTGTAAAGGAAACAAATGTCCACAACTCAGAATTGCTCCTGGGTAATTTTAATAAAGAACGCACAGACAGACAACGTTTCAATCCTGCAAGGATCTTCGTCAGGTCATAAAAACTCCCATCAGGCACTACTGGATATATACCCTCTATACAGCAGGTATACTTATTAGACCAATCAGTGCGCCTTAGCAATTATCTATTTAAATAAATGATAGTGCCATATGTAAACAAAAATGTCAGGTACAGAGACTTAATCCAAAGAATAAGAATACATAAGAAAATACATAAAAATGACAAATAAATGATAATAATTGTAATTATAATGATCTAGACAACATTTTAATACATTAATAATGTTGGTGTCATTTAGTGGTCTGTGTGAGGGAGAAGAGTGCGTTAAAGTCTTATGAATGCAATGTATAATTTCATTGTAGAGTAATTAATTTGCAAAGAAACCTATATGGAGAGAAACAATTCAAAGAAAAAGTTTAATGTCCAATTCCTCATTTAGTCCTTTTGGGGACAGGGTCTGGAGGCAATGTATCCAAAAGGATTCACGTCTCAATAAAATATTGTCGATATTACCCCCTCTGCGTGGCAAATGGAGATGTTCAATTCCAAGATAGCGGAGGGTGACAAGGTTATGTTTGGCTTGAGTGAAATGTATAGAAAGTGGACTTTCTATGGACTTGTGACCACACAAACTTTCAATTGTACAAAATTGGACTTCATTTGCTTTCTATAAATATAAAATTATTACCATTCCACCTTCCAAACAACCAACCCAGCCACTTTCCCCACCCAGCCCCCGAAACCCTCCACCCACTTAGCCATCCAGCCTCAACCCCACCGCACCACCTATCTCTACCTGCACGGTCCATCCAACTCCCGCAAACTACACACAAAAATTGTCAAAAATGTTACATTTCAAGAAACCTTTCCACAAACGTTGGTAAATGTGTTTGATACTGGTTTCCTATTTTGCTGGTATTTTTTTTTCCATATGATAGTTTGATGGACTGCAGAGAACGGATAAAAGCCCGGGTGAAAAATAGAAATCTGTTTTTAGAAGCAGTAAGCTCTAATCGCAAAATAGAACTAATGAAGCCACTGCAAATTCTCTGTTTAAACCCTGAATAGAATACACGTTTAACGTGTCTCACAGATGCAATCTTCTGTGTCTTCAGGCTACAGAGAAATTGGCTCAGAGAAATGGCTTTGCATGCTCTAAACATTGCCGTTTTGTTAGCATCTCATTGGAATGGCAGTCGATAATTCAACAGTGAGTTACAGTGTGCCCGCCTGTTTTTAGCATCTGTTTCGCAATATTTACCGACTAAAATGGGGCAAGAGATAATGGGGTATTGCTGTATAGGGAGATGGTGTTGTCAATGTGTTTGCAGCATGTTATGATGCTTGATGCATCAGTGTCGCACCAACGCCCCAAAAATAAGAAAGTTGGCAGGTTCTCGGAACATTCCGGGGGCAGTCAACAGGGTCAGCTCTGCATCTACACAGCTGCCTCCAATCTGTCCCTTGCCTATAAGGTCTCCAACACTGCCCTTAGGCCCACTACAGCTGAACGACGCTGGAGCCAGGGAAGGAGGAAAATAACATCAAGGAACGGAAGGTTGGAGAGGCCATTCCTCCCACGCCAACCACCAGGAGGCTGACCCAGAGATTACACTCTAACCCCAGCAAATTGGTTTGTCCCCATTTTGATGTTCTACTCTGCTCCACCACGTGCTTTAATAAAACTCCCTCTTCAGGGCCTTAAGCCTTGCACTTTGTCCATTCCCTGGTACTCACAATTTTACAGCTCCACCACAGCAAGACATTTGAATGAGCTGACGTGATGCAAAACATCACTGATTTAGTGGCAGTCCAGTCAAAACGCATCTGTTCGTTAGGCCTAATGTCGCATGTGTGTACTAAGAGGCTAACCTAAATGGAATTTAAAGCGTTTGAATCAAAGTGTTTAATCAATGAAACATGCTACTCAAAATGAATTGAAAAAGGTAGAAACACACCAAGTGTATTTATTTTATTTGAGTACAATATTCTCTCTGATTTTATCGTTTCCAATTTGTGATTAAGGCATTGCTTCACACAGCGATTCTCAGCGTTGAGAGTCAAGACATTTGAAGCACTTCCATTGTCATGTTGCGTCGAAACAGGCTGCTTGCTCAGCCATTACTACTTCTACTTCCATTAAGCTCACAGGCTCCCAAGCTGCCACGAGGAGTCACACGATAGCAAAAAACAAGGCAGTCATATTGAATTGCTAATCCCACAACCCTGACAGCCGGCTGCACCGCACTCCATGAAAACCCTGAGCAAATCCAAATTCTGTTGGTAACTGGGAGTAAACTGCTGAGGATGGGGCTCAGGGTTGATATTAACTGTATTGGTCACTTGTCCTTAGGACAAATAAGCCTGTTCTTTTACTTGTCCGATAGCAAAAACTACTTCTCTGAAGAAAACATTTCAGATATTATAATTAACCGGCATGTCTGTAATTTCTTGGCCTGAAAATTAAGGACATCTAGAAAGAACAGCCAGTTCATTTGCTCTTAAAAACACAGATAAATAAAAGAAAATCTACAAGTCACTCAGATTATTTAGCCAATATGTTTGACAACATTTTCTCAAATAATGTATGTATTCCCAGTTAGAAATAACATGGTATACTGCTAAATTCCTGTAAAATTTGGGACTGACACAAGAGGTGACACAAATGTTTTAGATACCGCTTTAATGTTACCATGGTACCAGAGTCACTTTCCCTCCTAACACACTACTTACTGTCTCGCCACAAACTGTTCAAAATGGACGCCCCCCACAGGGGATGACATTCTGGGCAATGACGATTCAAGCATTTGCAGTTCAAACTCTTAACAACATTCATGCATGTAAATAACACAAAGTCAGAAACCGGGTAATTTGGGATTAAGTCTCACTTTAAGTAAATATACTCTCATGCAATGCTTCTAGATTCTTCTCTCTTTCTGACACTGGCTCATTAAATTATGGACACTGTCATACACAGTTCAATAAAATGGGATGGTTTTGTCAAGCTATTAAACATCAGAAATACTTTCAATATCACAATAGTAGATATGGACTAAGTTAGTAGATACTAACTTAGATACTAACTTAGAGTTAGTTATAGCAAACAAGTTTCACTGTCAATCCTTGGGGCTGTTGAAATATCCCCACTCTCACATTCATAGATGAAATATAGATGAAAGCAGAGTAAAAAGACAAGCAAGGAAGCCAATTCAGATTACAGGGATTCAACCCAGGAATCCAAAGTCCCTGACTGATTCAGGAAGCTTGTAAACTAATGGCCATATTAGGACATTGGGCAATGCATTTTTAGGAAGGACCCAAACATGTTACATTTCAGTGCCTCTAAATGGGTCTCTCTTCATCTCTGGTCTAGTTGCCAAATAAAATCCTACATAGAAATGACAGGGCTCTTCAGGTACTGGTAAACACCTTGCAAGCACATAGAATTACATTTCATATCTTAAAGATACAGTCCGCAATGTTTGTAATTGCTAAACTATTTTTAGCCCCCCTCCCCGATTTTAGTCCGGAATGTAGTATATTGTTTATAGTATATGCATAATCTAAGTATAATCATTGTTTAACCGTAGTGAGCTTGAAACCCGAGGGTGTTTCTTGGCTATTGTAAGCATTCCCTTACCAAGTGTCCGGCAGGGAATTCCCAACAAATGTGTGACGTATGGTTCGCTAACATAGGGGAAGTCCCATTGACCGAGCTGTCAATCAAACCTGAGCTATATGGTGACCTCTAATGTTTTTGCAGAGCGAGCACAATCTCTAAACACAGGAGAACAAGAGAGAAAATACGAACATAGACACTTCAGAGAAGTAAACTAAGTCCCAAACGAGGATCTTTTTTTGCTCTAGGGCGCCTAAATTCACATTCTTTAGAACCTAGAGGCCTAAATAGTTCTTAATATCCAAAATACAACTTTAAACACCATGGGACCGCTCAAAAAGCAGATGCAGTCTCCCAGAGATTAACGTACTTTGGTGTGAAAAGTGTAAATCAATACCAGAACAACAGCAAAGGTCCTTGTAAACATGCAAGAGGAAACAGTTACAAAATTATCTATCCACAATAAAATGAGTCCTAAATCGACATAACCTGAAAGGCTCTTCAGCAAGGAAGAAGCCACTGCTCCAAAACCGCCATATAAAAGCCAGACTACGGTTTGCTAACATGGGGGAAAAGATCATACTTTTTGGAGAAATGTCCTCTAGGCTGATGAAATAAATACTGAACTGTTTGGCCATAATGATCATCTTAATGTTTGGAGGAAACAATGAATGCTTGCAAGCTGGAGAACACCATCAGCAACGGGTTTTGGGGGTGTTTCGCTGCAGGAGGGACTGGTACACTTCATTAAAATAGATGGCATGATGAGGAAGGAAAAGTATGTGGATATATCAAAGCAACGTCTCAAGACATCAGTCAGGGAGTTAAAGCTTGGTCACAAATGGGTCTTCTAAATGGACAATGACCCCCACATACTTCCAAAGTTGTGGCAAAATGGCTTAAGGAGAACAAAGTCAAAGTATTGGAGTGGCCATCACAAAGCCCTGACCTCAATCCTATAAAACAGTTGTTGGCAGAACTGAAAAAGCGTATGCGAGCAAGAAGGCCTATAAAGCAGCCTCCGTTACACCAGTTCAGGAGGAATGGGACAAAATTCCCCCAACTTGGCTACCCAAAACGTTTGACCCAAGGTAAACAATTTAAAGACATTCTTCAAAATTGAGTGCATGTAAACTTCTGACCAACTGGGAATGTGATGAAAGAAATAAAAGCTGACATAAATCATTCTCTCTGCTATTATTCTGAAATTTCACATTCTTAAAATAAAGTGGTGATCCTAATTGACCTACGACAGGGAATGTTTACTTGAATTGAATGTCAGAAATTGTGAACAACTGAGTTTCAATGTCTTTGGCTAAGATATGTAAACTTCCGACTTCAACTGTAAGTGTAAGAGGATGCTTGGACATCCTAAGCCCTTTTGAGGTTTACCACTCTACCAGATAAAACGAAAAGCTTGTCAGAAAACAGAAAGAAGCTGTTGCAAGCGCCTGACGGTGTATAAGCAGAAGAAACCATGCCAGATTGCCTATGTCTTGGATCCTTAAAAAAAAAACAATGCAGAGGCACTGATAAAATTATTTCAAATATCAGTGAGCATGCTGCAAATAAATAAATAAAAACTTTAAAAATGATTTACCACACAGTGAGATGTATGTGTGTGTATAGGTGTGGTGTGCTGTGGGTCTTTGTATACACTGTGTGTTTTCCCAGTCTTGTCAAAAGGTGGATGACACAGAATGGAGCCTAAGATTGCAGCTTGGTTTATATGTGTTTGTGCAACTATTAAGCTAGTGAATATATATTGATTTTTTAAAGAAAAAAAAAACATATGTTAGCTGCATAACTGCTGTTAAATATATTTAAACAAAGATGTGAAAAATATCAACATAAAGCATTATGAATGTTAAATGACTACTTCTGAATAATACTACGTATATTAATTATTTTACAGTATCCCACAAAAATGAGTACACCCCTCATATTTTTGTAAATATTTGATTTTAACTTTTCATGTGACAAAACTGAAGAAACGTAAAGTAGTGAGTGTACAGCTTGCTGTCCCCTCAAAGTAACTCAACACACAGCCATTAAGGACTAAACCTCTGGCAACAAAAGTGAGTACACCCCTGAGTTAAAATGTCCAAATTGGGCCCAATGAGCCATTTTCCCTCCCCAGTGTCATGTGACCCATTAGTCTTACAATGTCTCAGGTGTGAATGGCGAGCAGGTGTGTTAAATTTGGTGTTATCGCTCTCACACTCCCTCATACTGGTCACTGGAAGTTCAACATGGCAACACTCAGGGGATCTAAAAAATAATAATTGTTGCTCTACATAAAGATGGCCTAGGCTATAAGAACATTGTCAAGACCCTGAAACTGAGCTGCAGCGTGGTGGCCAAGATCATACAGCAGTTTAACAGGACGAATTCCACTCAGAACAGGCCTCGCCATGTTCGACCAAGAAGTTGAGTGCATGTGCTCAGCGTCATATTCAAAGGTTGTCTTTAGGAAATGGACGAATTAGTGCTTTCAGCATTGCTGCAGAGGTTGAAGGGGGGCTAAGACCATACGCCGCACACTGCATCAAATTGGTCTGCATGGCTGTCATCCCAGAAGGAAGCCTCTTCTAATGATAATGAACAAAAAAGCCTGCAAACAGTTTGCTAAAGACAAGCTGACTAAGGACATGGATTACTGGAACCATGTCTTGTGGTCTGATGAGACCAAGATAAACTTATTTGGTTCAGATGTTGTCAAGCCTGTGTGGTCGCAACCAGGTGAGGAGTACAAAGAAAAGTGTGTCTTACCTACAGTCAAGCATGGTGGTGGGAGTGTCATGGTCTGGGCTTGCACGAATGCTGCCGGCACTGACCGGAGGAGCTACAGTTCATTGAGGGAGCCATGAATGCCATCATGTACTGTGCAGAGAATGAGCCCCTCCCTTCGGAGACTGGGCCACAGGGCAGTATTCTAATATGACAACGACCCCAAACACACCTCCAAGACGACCTCTGCCTTGCTAAAGAAGCTGAGGGTAAAGTTGATGGACTGGCCAAGCATGTCAACAGACCTACACCCTATTGAGCATCTGTAGGGCATCATTAAAAAATGGAAGGTGGAGGAGCGCAAGCTCTCTAACATCCACCAGCTCCATGATGTCAACACGGAAGAGTGGAAGAGGACTCCAGTGTCAACCTGTGAAGCTCTAGTGAACTCCAAAAGCAGTGCTGGAAAATAATGGGGCCACACAAAATATTGTCACTTTGGGCCGAATTTGTACATTTTCACTTAGGGGTGTACTCATATTTGTTGCCAGTGGTTTAGACCTTAATGGCTGTGTGTTGAGTTATTTTGAGGGGACAGCAAAGTTACACTGTTATAAAAGCTATACATGCACTACTACATTGTAGCAAAGTGTCATTTCTTCAGTGTTGTCACATGAAAGGTTATAATCAAATATTTACAAAAATGTGAGGGGTGTACTAACTTTTGTGAGATAATGTATGTAAATATATTTAAATATATGATGTACATTTCAAAACACCAAGCTGAATATTTAAAAATAGTTATAGAATATACACTGTGTGCACAATTATTAGACAGGTTGAATTCTTGAGGATTAATTTTATTAGTGAACAACTAAAGTGCTCTCAGTCAATCCAAAATTTAAATACACCTCAAACCTGAATAAGTTAAGAAAGTAAAAGTGAGGTCTTGGCTTTCTTTGGAGAATACATGTCTGTGCACCATTGTTGGGCATCTATTAGTGTGCAGAATAATTATGCAACTAAATGAAAAATGAAAAGTTTCCCATCTCACTTGATTTTTATCTGTTAAAGTGAGAATAAATAAACAACTCAAAATGTAGAAAAATAAACATTTCTGACATTTCAAAACAAATCAGTGACCAATATAGCCACCGTTCTTATCAATGACAGTCATGTGCCTTCCATTCATGGCGTCTGTCAGTTTCTTGATCTGTTGACGATTAACTTTTTTGGCAGCAGCATCCACATCCTGCCAAACACTGTTTAGAGAGGTCTATCGTTTTCCTTCACCGCAAATCGACCATGAGTTAGGGGGCCATGTCATTGTTTTTGCATCTTGTTGACCTTTACTGCCTAGCCATGCAGTGGAGTACTTCGATATATGCAATGGAGCATTGTCCTGCAAAAATAATCATGGTCTTCTTGAAAGATGCAGACTTTTTCCTGTACCACTGCTTGAAGAAAGTGTCTTCTAAAAACTGGCAGTAGGTTTGGGAGTTGAGTTTGAGTTCATCTTCACATGATGCCCTGTCTGGTGCCAATCTGTTTACCCCATCATTTACCTGTGGCAGGTAACATCCCAGGGATGGTTGAAGAATCCAGAATCAAGTGCAGCGTTCTGAGTGTTATTGGTACATTTATGTCTAGCATTTAAGTGGTGATAAATAGCAATGGTTTACCAAATAAATAGTGTCTACAATAATGCTCACACAGTATAATTTCATTTAAATAGCCATTTTCACATCCTCCAAGCTGTAAAGCCCTACAAGATTCTAGAAATTAATTTTTTAATAAAGCAGTTGATCAGCATCTTGAAGGGGACGTTCCATATCCTTGATGAGCCAGTTCCTCTTCAGCAAGTCTCTGTGGGATAAAATGAGAAATTTTCTGCTTTGGTGAATGTCAGCAAGTGTGGTGTTTAACAAAGAAGGTTAGTGGACGAACAGTGTCCAGCCTAAAATTCAACAGTTCAGCAGAAGTAAAACCTGAATTTAATTCTTTATGCATGAGCAAAGGACTACACTAGTTGTTAAATGTGCTATTCGTAGAATTTCGGGCTGTAACATTGGAACTATATTTTCTTTCAAGTGACCACCTTACAAATGCTGTGAAAACTGTCATTCTCAATTTATGGCATATGGATAATGATTCACTCCACCAGAGCTACCCAAACCTGTTCCTGGAGATCTACTGTCCTGTAGGTTCTACCCAAACCTGTTCCTGGAGATCTACTGTCCTGTAGGTTCTCTCCAAACCTGTTCCTGGAGATCTACTGTCCTGTAGGTTCTCTCCAAACCTGTTCCTGGAGATCTACTTACCTGTAGGTTCTCTCCAAACCTGTTCCTGGAGATCTACTGACCTGTAGGTTCTCTCCAAACCTGTTCCTGGAGATCTACTGACCTGTAGGTTCTCCAACCATCCTTGAGGTCAACCTATTTTAGCTAAATTAGAAAATGTTGTGTTAAATTAGGGTTAAAGAGAACCAAGTAAATCTCCACAAACAGGGTTGGGCAGCCCTGCCCTACACTATGCAGTTCTTTGTTCCACACAAAGGCACACCCCAAAATGCATAATTTAAATCAAAAGACAGACCCAGAAATGCACATTGACAAAAACTGCAGAAGCACAACTCATCATGTCCTTATTGCAATTCCAAAAGACAAAATAAGCACTGCATAGTGTAGAGCAGCCCTATTCAAATCTGGGACTTATTTATACCTGGTACACCAGGTGGATGAAATTAATTATAAGGTAGAACAAAAAACCAGCAGGATCTAGCCCTCGTAGGGTAAGAGTTGAATACCCCTGGTCTAGGGAATAATTATCCCATCCAAATTGCTTCTCCAGATTTATTTAATATCAAGAAATGTAGTTTGTACATCTTTTGTAAGCAGCGCAAAATTCTACAGAGAGAATATTTAAGCTACATAAGAGGAGATTATTGTTATTAGCTCATTAAAAAGATAAACGTGTGTTGCCATCAATATATATACCAGCATCTCTCTCATCTAACTTACTGTACTGCCTTCCAAACTGTCAGTAGTCTGAGCTTATATCTAATGAGATAGAAATTCACAGCTCTGGACAAAATTGCCTTATTCAAGGTCTGACAACACTGCATCTTTTTTGTTATTTTGACCAGATGTAATATTCTGCAAATAAATAATCAATGAAAATATGTTGTATTTAGAATTTGGGAGAAGTGTTGTCAGTACTTTATGGAATAAAACAAATGTTCAGATTACCCAAACACATACCTATCAATAGTAGTGGTCTCTTAATTTTTACAAGAGCTGTGTAATTTTTGACAACAGCTATTCTTAATTAAATGCTTAGGATAACAAACACAAAATACAATTTAAGCTGTAATGCATTGTATATGTCTAATAAACTTAATGTTATACAAACATATTCTTTACCTGAATCTCCTGATCCATCTCTTAAACTGAGGGTCCCACCAGCCAGGGGTGCATGTGCCTGACCACTTTCTCATTGATGAAAGACTCATCTTGTTGGACACAGAAGGTGATACTTTGCTGGGGGCCAGCATGACATTAGCATCGCCTGCATGATGGAGAAGGAGCTGTACTGTACCTGTGAAAACATACAAAAGATAATGTTCTATTTCCACTTACTTTAATCAGATTTTGAAGCCTGGCACACTCACTGGTTCTGTGAACATGAAACAGAAGTTACCGTAGAGTCTAGATCTCCTTTCCAGTGGTCATTTGGGTAGTCATTATATAAGCAATAAGGCATGGTGGGGTGTGTTATTTGTTCAATACACCACAGCTAATAGCTGTTCATATGTAAAATGCTTTGAGGAGTGCCTGGAGACAGCACTTAGCCATGGTATATTTGGAATATATCACAAACCCCCAAGATGCCTCATTGCTTTTATGAACCGGTTTCTGGTGCCTGGACATAATGACTTGATAAAGCGCTTAGCCATGCTATACTGGCAATATATCATAAACCCCTGAGATGTTTAGTAACAGTTGGCACTCACCTTCACGAGAAGTAACAGTGTGCCACTGATTCCACCCAGGCCCAGTAAGGCTTTTGGGTCACCCTCCATGATGGCTTGACCTAGCTCTTAAAGAAGTTTCAATCTACTTCAGGTTGTATATGACAGCCTCCAACCATCCACTGTAGATCTGGGGTGCTTCCAGGCAGGGTTGGTTCTTCCTTTTACATGTGGTGTAACTGCTGTTAAATTAAAAAGAGTGAATTAGCCAAGAGTAAATAAATCCAGAATCTAATTCTGTATTTTTGGTGGTCAAAAAATGAACATGCCTAGCTGCCTAGCTTTTTCAATAATTACACTTCTGAAGGACAGGAAGTGGTTTGCAATAGGTTTTTAACATTCTGGTACAGAACTGCCTAAATGTAGGGCTGCAATAATTATTGTACAAATGAAACTAATATCAGATAAAACTGCAAAAAGAGATTAAGGCATGTTTTGTCAGACAGCTAGGTAAAGCACCAGGACTGCCACAATAATCAATCATTACAATCAATCATTAACCATTTTAAATGTCTGCAAAACCAGAAGTGACATATTAAATTTATATATATGTATAAAACTTACCTGCACTCAAGTAGGAGTAGATGTCCAGAGAAGGTATTTCTGACTTTATTGTGGGCTTGATGTGCTCGGAAGCGTGGAAAAATAATGAACTGATGTTACCTTTTAACTGTTGCGCACAAAACCATACAAAAGATAAGCGTTTGGAAAATAAATTAATCTAATCTTTCTTCATTGTAAATTCCGTCATAACGTCAAACTTTGAGCTGTTTTTTCTACAGTTTGGCTAAAATCCAAAAGTAAAACACAAAACAACGATGGTTCCGGCAAGATGACGGACTGAGTGGTCAAGCTGTTTTGTGCTCTCACAAAATTTCCCAAGTTTGTTTAGTTTGACAATTTTTTTTCCACCTCCACGTTCTAATATACATACCCCAAGTTGTGGTGTCGATATGAAGACCATGTAACGAGATGGAATTAGCTGTTGGTTCGAGCAAAAAGGAGAGAGGAGCTGATTCTGATCCACCCAAACAGAGTAAACCCTAAAAAGAGAAAAGGTCTAAAAAAATAACAGAGAGTGAGGAAAATGAGATACCCAATACGGCTAAACTGGATGCAATTAAAGCCCTTGGAACTAAGGTAGATGTAGAACATGAAGAATTAAGCATGCAAATGAAGCAGCACAGTGCGATGATTCCAAGCGCTGCCAAGTCTGTCCAAACAAATGCTCAGTAGTTACGAGAATGCAAAGACAAAATTAAAAGGATGGAGAAGCAAATAGAAAATCTGACAGAAGTCAACAATGACCTAAAAGTGTGTGTGTTGGAAGAGGAAAGGTACAAGAGAAGAAGGTGTCTTCGCATAAGAGGTCTCAAGGAGATCTCAAATGAGCGCATAAGAGAGGATGTGATTCAACTTCTGGCCAAAATAACGCCTGAATTTGCTTCTACTATGGTGGAGGCTGTGGATGTCGTGCATCGAGTGGGAAGGAAGGAGACTGGTCGCCCAAGAGAGGTGATCATTCTTTTTACCCGTAGACTGGTGTGTGATGAAGTATGGAAGAGAACCAAAAAGGAATCGGTGTGCAAAGAAGCTAGCATCCGTATTGCCGAGGACCTGACAAAGGAAGATAGACTCTTGAGATGTGAATTATGGCCAAGAACAACTCTACATGTCAGTAGTCTAGTCTATCTTTATTTTAATTATTTTTTGTATTCAATAAATAGTTCTATCTGTTTAATTGTTAATGTTTATGTCAAAATCTGACATAAAATTTTCTTCTATAAATTGTAGGGGTTTAGGACTCAGTTAAAAGAAATTGAATTTTATTTTCCAAAAGTAAAAAATCACAATTTTATTCTACAAGAAACAAATTCAGAGTCGGCAGATGTAACCTTTTGGAAAGGGTTATGGGAGGATATGATATTTAGTTATGGTTCAAATCGGTATTCAAGGGTCGCTCTATGCATAAACAAATGCCCAGGGAAGATTATACTTACAAGCTGATGTAAATGGCCATTGGCTGGTAGTGGTCGTACACTTAAATGAAATAAGTGGGGTATGGTGAAGGAGAGAGAACGGAGGCAGTAGACGTCCATTCTCTCAGTCCAGGTACGCCAGCTCACACTGGGCTGGTCATCACAGTATTGGTATAATGTCCAAACCCAGAATAAAGGTCTGTCAGAGATGATAACAAATGTCATAAAAGACCTAAAAACTAGTTACACTACAGATATTATATTTTAATCTGACACCAGGGCCCGTATTTATCAAGCTTCTCAAAGTGCCATTTTAGTCTTAAGTGCTGGATATTGACAAAATGTACTCCTACTCTCAAACTTAAGTGTAAAAGCAAGTTATTAAATTTCTCAAAGCTAAGAATCACTCTTACTCTCCCAGCTATTTAAGACCGCTCGAGAGGTCTCTCAAGTGGTTAAGAGTTGCCAGCAGGGGCTTGTGATAGCGTAGACAGAGACGTGCGCAAATCCTTTAGGAGAGGAAGAATGTTTTTTTAAATGTTTGACGCCGCTTAATTAATTAAAAACAGTATTGTTTGGACAGAGCAGGCATCATCTTCGTCAGCGACTGAGTGAGAAACGTCATTTCACCAGTGACATTTATGCAGCAATTTATTTTCAGATTAATTGAAGGTGGTGATTATGCTTCGTTTGCAACGCAATGCTGATGATTTGGACCATCACAAACATCAATAAGCCAAACTGTAATGGAAACAATTATTGCACTTACAGCTCAACACATTGTCACGCGTTTCACTGACTTCCCAACAACACCCCGCATAATCCAACAGAAGCAAACACAATTCATGCAAATACCCAGCTGCCCAAGAGTAGCTAGTAGGCGCAATGGATGGCACTTATATAAAGATCATTGCTCCCAGCGTCAACGAGAATGTTTATATGAATAAGAAGAGGTACCACAGCATCAACGCACAAGTTGAGTTTGATGCAGGCTACAACATTTGAATGAAAGTGGCCCGAAGCAGCTATTTGAAAGGCACTTTCTGCCACCAGAGGATACCCGCTCGTGGCTGCTCACCCCTTTCCATATGCCACTGACAGCCCAAATGAACTACAACAGGTCGCCTTTTTGTAAGCTATTTATTCACAATTGTTTCATAGTTTATTAATAGAACACTGTATCCTAATATAGGCAATATATAATATATCCCTTCACAGGGCACATCATATCACACTAAGTGTGGTGGAGAGGGATTGGCCAGTGGAAGCGCAGATTCCACATTCTCCACTCAGAAATTCAACTACAGCAAGCAGTGTTTTTAATTCATGCCAGTTCGGGTATCTGTTGGAATCCATGGTGGCTATGATTACATCATTAACTCTATGCTATATATAGGTAGGTCAGTTAACAGCACACTCGTTTGAAATATTTAATTAAGAAATAGTGGAAAACGTGTTGGAAACCTTTTTTGATCTTTAATTTACAATGTGTATATCATAATGAATTCTCTTGAAAATTCTTTATTGTCAAATGTTTGTTGAATGTAAACTCCTCTTATGAATGTCACCATTGCATGTGAATTTATCTGAGAATATTCTTAAACAATTACATCTATTCAGTAATTGGTTCTTGCCTATGTCGTCATCCAAAATCCCGTTTGCGGCACAGCAAAGTGTTGTGAATCAGCTCTAAGACTGACACTTAAGATTTAGTCCTACACTTCACTAAAAGTAGGACTGAGATGTTTGATAACTAACTTTTAAGCGCAGCTTTGAGCCAAGAATTTTCTTACTCTTAAGTCAAGTCTTAATAGTGTTCTTAAGAGTAATTCTAAGAAGCTTGATAAATACAGGCCCAGATGAATATTTGGATAAATTTGATATTTCTCATGCTAACAGTATTACTCAAAATGTCTGCTTATCCAATTTATTCATTGATATTTAGAGAAACCTAAACCCCACTAACAGACACGTTTCCTGGTTCAAACCAAATGCCTTTTCAAGATCGAGAATTGATTATTGGCTGGGATCTGATACTTTTTAAAGTAATGTGACTTAATGTAATATTTCAGGTGCCCCCTTAACAGATCATTGTGTGATCAACTTATTCTTATAACAAAAAATAATTATTGTAATACTAAAGGCTATAGGAAATTCAATGCAGACTTACTGAATCATATTGACTTTTGTACATATATAAAAAAATAATTGCTAAATTTAAAGTAAAAAACATGCCAAGTGCTATTAAATGGGAATATTTAAAATATAAAATAAGAGAATATTCAATGATCTTTAGCAAATATCTGATGAAAAAGAAACATGAAAGAAATTAAATTAATTCAAGAGATCAATAAATGCTGTTGTCAGCCTAAATTGTCAGATTTAGATAAAGAAAAACTTATTAAGTTACGTTCCATTCTAGATTAAATCTATATTAAAAAGGCGAAAGGGGCATATGTGAGATTCAGAGCTAAGTGGCTGGAAGAGAGGGAAAAAATAGCTTTATTAATTTGGAGAAAAGATGACAAGAAAGAAATTCGATCTATAGTTTAATTGTGGATTAAATCTGGTAAATCACCGGGTCCTGATGGGTTAACCACAGATTTTTATAAAAAATTTTGGGATGACCTAAAATATATTTTAAATGAAGCCTTACAAGATAGTATAAATAATATTGAATTATTGCCAACTATGAAACAAGGGCTTATAATTTTGTTACCAAAGCCAGGAGAAGATAAGAGGATATTATATAATTTATGCCCCAGAACACTACCAAATACAGATTACAAACTGTTTACTAAAGCACTGGCTTCTAGATTAAAAATAGGAATATCATATCAATAAATATTAAAATATTGTATATTGTATCATATATAATTATTAGTGTGACCCAATCAGGATTCTTAAAGGGTCAATTCATAACAATTTCAGGTTAATTTTTGATTTTGTTGAATATGGTCATCTAATTGAAGACGATGGTTTTATAACATTTCTGAATTTCTATAAGGCCTTCGATATGGTTTCAAAGTGGTTTATTTATCATATGCATTGAATAACATACATCATCCTATGCAGAGAAATGGTGGAGCATTCATTTATTTTACAAACTCTTAAACACTTTGGTTTTGATCCTAAATGTATTAGTATTGTTGGAAAGACAACCCGTTCTGTATCTCTTACCCAAGGTACATGTCCAAGATTCAAGTTTAGAAGAGGCATCAGGCAAAGATGTGGATGTTCTCCTTTATTGTTTATTATGGTTGCAGAAATGTTGTATATTTTACTCAAAATGAGAACCTTATCTGGCAAGAAATGAACAGCAAATACCCTGAGTTCTTTTTTCAAAAGATCCAGGTTTAATACTAAATATGTTGAAATGTGAGCTTTTGGTAATTCATGACCGTCCTAATTTAGCATTATGCAATATCCCAGTTAGAAATGAAGTGAAATATTAGGGTATCTGGTTATCTAAGATGATGGATAATTTAAAACATTTAAATAGTGATAAATCTTTGGAAAATTGTAAATTAATAACGCATTATTGGCTACAGAGAAACATAATGATTTCTTGAAGAATTTTATTGATGAAAGTGGAGAATCTATCTAGATGCAACTATCCATGTTTCTCTCTAGAAGTTTCTGCAAAAAAGATAAAGGCAATCATCAAATTAAACTTTGATTTTATATGGAATATGAAGTGTCATTATATACACGTAAAAGTGATATGATTCAAGTTTATGAGGAAGGTGGTCTTAAAACGATTGACTTTGATATTATGAATGGGGTCAATAAACTAAATGGTTACAGTGTTTCATTAACGATAAGTCCTCTTTCTGGTTTGAGATTCCTACTATCGTATTCAAAACATTTGGTGGCATATGTTTTCTACTGCAATGTGACTTTGAACTTTCCAAAATCCCTGTAGAATTTTCTGCTTTATACCAACAAGAATTATTATACTGGGAATTGAACTTCAAGCATTATTTTAGCCCTTATAGTATGTCAATCGGAAACAACAGATGTATAACTGTGAACAAAAAATTTGGTCAATAACACATGTGATGGACAATGTTGGGAATATACTGAGCCATGATGATTTTTGTGGTAAATATAATCTATGCTGTTCCTCTAAAACACTGGTGTCAAACCGGTTCCATGGAGGGCCTAGTGTATGCAGGTTTTTGCTTTTACCTTGTACAGGGCTGATTTGAGTAGGTCACTAATTGGTTAGGATCTCCCCTCACCTGGCTGTCTAGGTCTTAATTGGGCTCTTTTTGAAGGGAAAGACCAAAAACCAGCATGCACTAGGCCCTCTGTGGAACCAGTTTGACACCTGTGCTCTAAAATGTATGAAAACATTATCAAGAATATTCCATTCCCAATTATTAAATTAGTAAGTGAACATTTAAAATTTCTACAAGAACTTGTTATAGAAAATGTAAGATTTGGGGACAGAAAATGTTCTAACACATTTTTGAGGAACTGTTTAGTACATCAATGTTTCCCAGGACCAGTATTAAGAAATTAAAGCTACACTGTGTATTTCTTTGAGTTGATTCTTAGCAAAAAATCCTTGTTCTTTCACAAATATGTGCTCATTCATGTGTAATTACTTCCACCTAATAATCAAAGTATTTTCGTAAGTGTAGAATCTTCCATTCACAATACATACAATCGTGCCGCTCGAATTACGGAAGCCATGTTATGCCTCCATCTTTAAAATACATTAGCCAAAGAGGGACATACCTGGAAATTCAAGCTCGGCCATTCACGCTTTTACACAAGTGGCACTGTGACGAATGCCAGGGGGAGATTACTCAGGACTTCCGGGAAATTTCAAAGTCTGTTGAAGATGTAAGATCATGCCTCTTCTCGAGGACATGTAATAGTAGCGCTGGCTCAAGCTGTAAAGTAGTCAAGAACGTTCGGCTGGCAACACAAACAGGGATTTTTCGTTTCAAAATAATAGTGCTTGTGGTTCATTGCAATAATCATTGTTTATTCATTGCTTAGGTAGTGTCCATGTTCATGGTTTGCTAAAATTAGTATTCTGTTTGAATAAAACAGACTCTAGTGAATGTTTTTCAAATGTAATCGTGTTTTCACATGAGACACTGACAATATATTCAATCAATTTGTGTGTAAAACCTATTTGTTACTTTTATTAATAAAAAATGTTAAATTATAATTTTTGCTATCACATGCTCTTATTGTTTCTTTACACACAATACAATTGCATTTGGTTATAATTCACGGGCTGTGTAGTGAATTAAAAATCACTATTGCAATGAATCAAAACGAGCGCTATTGTTTTGAAAGAAAAAACGAATATCCAGGTTCAGGTTGCTGGTTAAATAACACGGTTGCTTGTCATATACATTTTCACCAGTAGATGGGGGCTGATCTTACACAATGCAGCTTTAAATATTTCGTCATTATGAGAAGAAGTATGTAAAATTTGAACTAAATTTCTTTCATTTCCTGTTAACCCTAAATGTAATATGTGCACTTTAAAATTCTGAATCATACAGTATATATAGAAAAAGATTCATAAGAATTAGATTTAATTCTAATTTATGTAAAATATGCAAGTCAGAGATAGAAACAGTTGAACAATTGTTCTTCTAGTGCAATTTGGTAAACAAATTTGGAATGATGCTTTCAATTGGATGCAGCAAAGTATACCTATAAGGCTTTTATGTCATGGGATATTGTTAAGTTAATATTGTTAATCAAAGATAAAAAGATATGTTTTGTAATCAATAATATGTTGCTTTTGTTGAAATTTTACATACACAAATGTACATTTTTCAAAATTCCTCCATGATTATTGGTTTTTAAGGAGGAATATAGAGTATATTTGGAGACATTGGCCCTCATTCATCAAACGTGCGTAGAAACCAGTGTAGATCTGAGCGCAGAAATCATCTTACGACGAGACTCACGTGTGATTTACAAAACTTTCGTATCACTCCAATTCCAGCGTACGAATGAGCGGCTGTTGATAAATCAGACGGTTGAAAACCATCGTAATTTAAATAACACGCCCAAAAATTTGCATTGAT
>JACXGM010010867.1:14562-25722 GCA_016801145.1 Umbra pygmaea | reverse complement strand
CATGGCATAACAATTGAGGTTCCCAACCTGGCACAGGCAACTGAACTGATATCTGCAGACAACCTTATAGATTTCATTTAATATTAGTATTAGCCACAACTGTAATACACTGATCAGCCATAACATTATGACAGGTGCAGTGAATTACATTGATGATCTCATTATTGTGGGATATTATGCAGCAAGTGAACATTTTGTCTGCAAAGTTGATGTGTTTAGAAGCAGGAAAAATGGGCAAGCACAAGGATTGGAGTGACGTTGTTAAGGGCAAAATTGTGATGGCTAGACAACTGTGTCCGAGTTTCTCCAAAACTGCTGCTTTTGCGTAGTGTTCCCAGTCTGCAGTAGTCAGTACCAAATATACAACAGCTGTGGCTCATAAATGCAACAGTCATGGCTAAAAGTTACAGAAATGTTATGGAACATTTTGAAATTAATTTGTTTAGATGGTAGTCGGCAACACTGAACTGTGTAATACCTTTATCCAAATCCGTCAAGGGTCATGTTAAACTGTATTTTCATGTTAGTCATGTTCATAATAAAAATATATAAATTGCTGTCATTTCTTAAGATTCTTAAATTGAGAAATTGTGCAAGTGGTCTCAATCTTAAAATAAGAACGATAAGCTTGTTCCTTTGCCGGGATAATTTGCAACATATATCCACACCTTATTAATAGTTAAATCAGGCTTGAAATGAGTTGGTAAATCTTATTAAGAAAAAGTTAGGTATATTTTCTCAAAATAAGACTGTTTTACTTATGTAAAAAATGCTTGGCAAGATTATTTTTCTATTTAGACTAAAAATAGGACAAATATTTTAGAAATAAGGCTTTTTTACTTTCTTAAAAATCATTTTTTGCAGTGTACAATTAAATTAGTTTAATGGCAGGCAGTCTGTCTCAAAACAATGATATCCCCACTGTAGGAGGGATTAGAACTGCAAACTCATGCATCAAGGAAAAAATTACATTAGGAGTGCAGTTTTTTGTTTAAAGCGGTTTAGTACCACGCAGCGTCTGTAATATACCATTTATTGGAAACTAAATGCACTGATTGGTGACACGGTACAAGCGGCACCACTTTATCGTAGCTACATCTGTATATGTTTCAGGTAAAAGGGCGGGACTTCACAATTGTGGGGGTGTATCAGCCAATGGTCTATACTTATTTCATACAATAAGGCAGGATTTTAGATTAAGGATGTCAGCACACCCAGCAATCCTGATTCTGGAGCTCCCACTGCTGGCGCATCTAACTGATTATTCAGTAAAGCACCAGAAAGATATTTATTCCTGTATCTAACTCCTTCGCCCTCCACACTACGTATTAACGTGACAGTGGAGGTGTGTGTGTGTGTGTATATATATACACAATTTTCTCCCCTCCCAATTCCCTCTATTCCTGCCTTATCACCAGCTCCACAACTCCTTGGACAGATCTGTGGGATGGTGAAGGCACACACGTTTAATCCAAACACGTCTCCCAGACGCAGATTCTTTTTGCACTGCTCATCCAAAATGGATGCCTTTGGTCAGATCATGCACAGGATGATTATGTTCACCCATTATACTTGCACGATTGAACTAACGGGCGTCCGATCAGGACAAAAGGAGGCAGTGCGTAATATTAAGAATTTGTGTAAGACAAAGGGCCAAAACTTTAAACTTAACATATATATGTTTTATATACACATATATATACATATAATTTTATTTTAAGGCCCTTTGTGGGATTTTAGCCATTGTCTAATCTCATTGGACACTGGAAAATTGGGCTAGTTTTTATTCCATTTGGGCAGGTTTTGAGTTGTCATTGGGCTGGAAATATTTCTGGGACCTGGAAACCCTGGAAGCACGCGTAATCCACAACTAACTAGCTTAAAGTGCAGCGGCCTGAAAGACGGAGAGAAACTGATCATCTCGCGCAAAGTGGCTCAAAAGTAAGTAGAGTTAACCAACAACTTAGGAGAAGTTATGAAGCAAATTTTAAGATTGTGGTGATAAATGCAGAGCAGTCATCAAACAATTCTCAAGTTGCCAAGAAATATGGTGTCACAGAATGTAATGTTCTAATATGGCGAGCCCAAAATTTTAGTCCAGGGAAGATTACTGATAACTATTCTTACACTGAGACGGTGAGATGACTATTCACTTAGCAATACTTGCCACATACAAAATCGATTTTAGAAACAAGTTCCTAGCTAGCTGGCCTATTATATTGTTCAACTTTTAAATGAGTAGCAAACAATCTACAATTTGTGCTAAAAACAATATATTATTCAATTGACAGGAGAACAGTAATTTGCAACATGCAGCAGCATTGTGTGTCATCGTGCTGAAAATGAACAATGAACATTTGGCTTTTCACTCTTCTCTGGATAGCTATCTTAAATAACTAGCTCTACTGAGATTAATTTTGAGAGTTGATACACAAGTTGTACATTGCTTTAAAGCTTATAACCTCCTCTTAGAATTGTTGTATAACAACTTAAAATGTATGGTTTGTCTGGTGTATGTGACTAAATATTAAAGTGCAAGTTATACAGTTAGAATAGCTAGCCAACAGTCAATCAGTGGCTTATCCAGAATCTGATTATGCATATGACAATAACTATTGTTAAGTTGGCAATATAATGTGTCCTTTAACCATCCGTGACTCCTCTGTAGAAAGTGCTACCAGCCAGTCAGAGAGGCAGATAGTGTAGAAGTGGGAAAAGGACAGAGTAAAAGCACTGTATCAGTCAAAAATAGGTGGAATGATCAAGGATAGCGAGGTAAGGCAAATTAGGAGGAAAGTGTGGTTAATACTTATCAAAAGTATGAAACCACTCTTGTGGCTCCTTATCAGTGTTGCCACAGTTACTTTGAAAAAGTAATACTGATTCCTTTAAAAAGTAACTTTATTAGTTACATTCAGCAGCTGCGGACAACACCCCCACCGCCTCAACGTAAAAATGACAAGCGGTTTTGCCAACACTCACTTTATTGGAAGTGCATTTTTAACAGTAACATCAACAATGTATCTCTTAAAATTTTAAGTTGAATACATGTTTTTAAATAAAAAAAATAGACAGCCTTTCTTGACTTCACTTAACATAAATACTTGGTTTTATAAAAATAAAATAATGACAGTCTTTCTTAAAGGAGAATTCCGGGCGATTTCAAAACGTAGCTCTTTTGTTTGCATATCGGAAGTGCTGTCAGTAGCGTTAATAACTCAAACAATCTGTATTGCCAAAACCGTGTTTACCTTTTTCTGCCAATAGACAACCATAACGCATTTACGGGGCAAGTTAAAAAGCGTGCTTTGAGCCACTAAACATGTTCAAAATGTCATTACTAGTCCATATCGATTTGCACTGATTTTATTATAAACACAGCGAGTTTAAACAAATAAGTTTGTGTACATACCTTAGTTTATTTCCCATTTTCCAGTGAAGTCCACACTAGTCGATTGTCATAGTCATACAATTCAATATTCCAAAACGTATTTTTTCCCAAAAAAAACTATTTGCGGTGGTTTTGAAATCGCCCGGAATACTCCTTTAAGCTATGAAAGGCTAGAGACTGGTGAGCAGTGTTGGGGATAACAGTAGTCAGAATTAGTTACTAGTTACAATTATAATAAGAAAATTAGTTACTTTTTACATTAAATTTTCACCTTTTCTGTTTTAGAACACAAGGTAACAATTTATTATCCGTTGTTGTTTTTAAATCCGTATTTCATTAGTGCGTCTCCACGCCAATAAAATAAGGAGAGATCTTGCACTTAAAATTGTAAAGCGTTATGCAGATTGGAGGTTAGCAAAATGGAAGAATACATAGCCTACATTTTAATAGCTGGAAATATTCACATTACTTCAAAACTATCAAAGAGCTGTAAGGATAAATGAATGTGTCCTGTGAGCTGTGCGTCAAGTGCAAACACCTGTCGAGTGGAAATAAAATGTAAAGCTTGTCATCGTTTGTCTCACTCAAACGTTTTGGACTGAAATGTTTTTTTTTCTACTATGGCGTTAATTCTGCCACCCAACAGATCTAAACTGTACCCTTTAGACTCAATATTTCTGGTTCAGGCCTGCTCAATGTATTCTCCATGTGTCTCCATAAATTTCAGTAGCATTACTAGGAGTCAAATCCCATTGCACATTGTATGTAACTCAAATTCATATTTTTATCTGTATTTCTTTAATGAGATAAATTTTGTTACATACTCAGACATTGAGATTAATTTTGTTTTTCATACAAACACGCACACATTCATTAGAAATAGACTGATCATATTGGTCAATTTGATCATGCCCAGAGACAGTAGTTACCACAAGTCTGCACCCGACATGATCAGGCAATCACTATCTAGGTGCGACAAGGTGGCCTAGTTGTTTAAGGCCCATGATTGGGGTCCGCTAGGACCCTGGTTCAACACCCTTCTCATTTACACACACACACTAGCAAGGTGAAGCCTCTATCATCCTGTTTTTGAGAAAGACAGTTAAACCTAATTGCTCCCAGGTTGTTTTTGTAAATAATAATTCTTTCTTAATCAATTTACCATTAAACTCCATTCAAATCATTTACATTATTGGGAAGGTTAATAAATTGATAAGTTTTTTTACAATACTCTAGAGTATTGTATGATACTAAACCTAGACACACCAAAAAGCATAACATAAAAAGCATTTTTTAAAGTAGTTTAATTAGTTACTTTCAATAAAGAGTAACATAGTTACTTTCAATGAAAAGTAATGCAGCACGTTAACATAGTTACATTTTTGAAGAAGTAACTAAGTTTTTAAAGTAACGTTCCCAAACACTGCTGGTGAGTGGGCTTAGCTAATCAACAGCCGGTTTAGCTTTTTTTAAAGAGGTCCTTTTTTATCATGTAAATCGACGAAAATAGACTGCTGAAGACTGCTGTCCAATAAGAGTTGGTTTCGGAATAAAAATGAAATTGAATATTCCAAATTAGTGTTGTGTATTTTGACTTTGAGAATTTCATTTTATGCTGGGGTGGGCTGGGGATGGCAGGGGTTGGTGGCAATGCAAGTTTCTGGATATTTGCTGCAAGGCGAGGGTTTCGATGACCTCTCTCTTCTTTGACCATACATGTGTTTGCATCCCTGGTTACCAAGTAACGTGTTACCGCATCACTGCTCATTATCCAGTGTATGTTGTAATATGAAACATTGGTTTATTAACTTACATAATATAATTATCTGCTATATTAATGGTGCATGATGTAGTGTAGGCTATATTACATTTTTACTCTTTATACTAAACAAAAAAATACACACAAAATGCAACTATTCAATGACTTCCTAAGTTCAAGTAAGGACATCAATTGAATAAATAAATTGAACCCTAATCGATTTCTCATGATGGGAAAACACACATGCACCATGACACAGGGGACCTACACTGTAAATATAGCATTTATATTGTTGTTCATTACATCAATTTGACTGATTTCCACATATAAACTAGTCTGTAACATCAGTAAAATTTTGCAAGATGCTTTTATTTTGTTTCAGTCAATTGACTGATTACATATGTGAACTGTACCTCTGTAACTGCTTTTCTATTTTTGTTTAGTATAGCTTGGGATGAACTAGCTTGGCATAGCTGTTAAATTATTAATTTATTATTTACATATATTTTTTAAAGAGATAGACCACCTTGCAATCAATGTCACGTCGGCTGCTGGGTCACCTCAGCGCAACAACTCTCATCCTCCCCAGAATTCTAGGAACTCCATGAACACCTTAGCCAGCGGGAGCGGGTGGTGCATAATTACGCACACCTGCTCCTTTTCACTCAGCAGCTGTCACTTCCCTAATCAGTAACTGTATAACTGCCTTAGTTCTCTGCTCAGTAGTTGTCTTGTATTTTTGAGCAGTACATAAGTTGTGTGTATGTGCACTATGTCTTAAGTCTCCTGCTGTTTAGTTCATTCTGTGTGTTGCTATTGGTGAGATTTTGTTTCACTAGTTTATGGAAGCAAAGGAATAACTGCTTACCTGTTCTATTCTTTGCACACTATTAAAATATCCACCCCTCTGCAAACAAAACTGCCTCCTACCTGTCCTTGATAACAACAGTTGAAATCTGCAATACACCTTTATGTATCCGTGGGTTTTTCCCATTCCAATTACAAGTAGATACCAATTTTTCTAACAAGGAAAAAAAAATGTCAAAAAAGTTGGAATACACTGAAAGAAATATAAAACTTAGGTAATATTTTAACCTTGATTGTGTTAATTCCTCCTCCTGTGTAATGCTATATAGGGAATTCGGAGGCAGGTGTGTCTTCACAATAGTTGAATGTTTTTATTTAACAGATATAACACTTAACAGAAGATAATGAATCACAAAATAAAAACAAACAGACTGAACTAAATTCCTAACTAATGAGGGAAAATCATGCAGCTGGGGACTATTCAACGAAACTGATAAGACAACTAAAACATGTGACCGGGTCATGTGAACTTAAGGCGGGAAACTGAATCAAAACAAAACACACAGGGGAGAAACCACTAAAGACAGGAATACAATATGACTAACCTAACAAGGAACAGACACTAACCAACCTAACCACACATATACTGGGGACATTGTGACATCCTGAGAGAGAAAGTAATTTCCAACATTTAAAATCCTCTTGAATACAAAGCAAGTAGGGAGGAAAATATGCATTTTAGTGGTCTTTACGTTCATGTGTAACCCATATCCCGAAATATTTAAACTTTTGGTCACCACGAGAAAGGGAACTTGAGAAAAGGAGGCTTGCATTGCAAAGGAATTGATAGGCATCATTTAATAAACTTTTCTGAAGATTGACTTTATACAGAAATATCCAGCCAAAGTACTGTAGTAAATCCTGAACCTCAGGGGTACCGGTAATGGACCACTTATATATAATAACGTCACCCTCATGAAGTGACACTTTTTGCGCAGAGCCACCTCTTCGAAAGCCTTTATTGGTAGTGCTTTGACGTACAGTATTGCAATGGCCAGCGGCTTAATTGCGATGGAGAAAACCTGAAGGGGACAAAGAACAGTCCTGCCTTATCCTGCGCTGAAAGTGGAAATGGGATGAGATATTATTATTTGTTGTACGCACAGCCGCTTTAGGCGAGGAATAGTGAACCCTAATCCATTAAATCAATTTGGGGCCAAAACCGATTTTGATCAGAAGAGAGTCCCACTCACCTCAATCAAACTCCTTCTCAGCGTCAAGCGATCATATCAGAGGAGGAGGGATTATAGTGTATGTTAAGAAGTTGTATATTTAAAAAAAAGAATTCCGGTTTTTAACAAAACCTGTTCAGTCTGCAGAAACAATAAAGGTAGAACTGACTCAAGACAGCGGGCTAACATCTTAGAGAGAATCTTAACAATACATTTTTGTGAATAGATTGGTCTTTATGAACCACAATTTAAATGATCCTTTTATTTTTTCAACATAAGTGAAATAGAAGCCTTTCTCATTGTCATGTGAAGAAAAATATTTCTCAAATACAGAAAGTAAAAAGGGGAAAGTTGACCTGAAATCTTCTTAAACTCGCTTGGCAACCTGTCTGGTGTAGGGGATTTTCTACTCTGCATAGCAGATATTACTGACACAATCTTCTCAACTGAGAATAGTTCTTCCAATCCAGCGGCCATGTCAACGTCAACCGTAGGAATATCCAAGTTGCCAATAAAGTATTCAAATAAGGCAGCATCAGCTGTTGACTCTGAAGTATATAATTGAGATTAAAAGGAATGAAAACATGAGTTGATCTCAAGATGATCAATACATCTGCCACCCCTCATCATTTATCTCTGGTGTAGATTGAGCTGCAGTTTTCTGATGAAGCTGATGCGCTAAGATCTCTGATTTCTCTCCATGTTCAATAAGTTCTGTGTCGATTTACTAATAAGCTTTTCAACCTGTTATTTACAGCAGATCCAATCTTGGCAAGCAAAAGTACACCCCATCTAAATCCAAAACTTTAAACTTTAAAAAGAACAACAATGTTTATTCTATACAGGTAGTATAACAGGTGGAGGTATAGAGGGTATTCCAAAACACAATACTGAATAAACAATGCATGGGTCAGGCCAGAATAACAATCCAAGAATATAGGCGAAGGTACAGAGGATAATCCAAAACACAATACTGAATAAACCAAGCACGGGTCAGGCCAGAATAACAATCCAAGAATAAATGCTCAGTAGAAAGACAAAATGTACTTACAATACCTCGCAAAGAGGCAATTGTGTTTACAATGGTGAATTGTAGTTCTGATCAGTCTAGGAAGGGGAAGATGTAGTTCTCAGGGAAGAGGAACTGGGGAATGTTACAGAATCCCCCCCCAAGGCGCAGCTCCTGAGGCGCCAAACAGTGAACCTGCCACCGGACACCAGGTGGCAGAAGACCCAGGCAGGAGACCGCAGCGACAGAAACCAGGCCGGCAGAGGCACTCCAGGGCGAAGCCGACGAGCAGAACAGGCAGGCGGAGGGAGTCTCGGCGGGCCGCAGGGCGGAGGCAGCAGCAGCCGGCCGGAGGGCGGAGGCAGCAGCAGCGGACCGGAGGGACGAAGCAGTAACGGCGGGCCGGAGAGCGGAGGCAGCAGCAATAGACCGGAGGGACGAAGAATCAACGGTGGTCCAGAGGATGGAGGCAGCAGCGACGGGCTGGACGGCTGAGTCCAGGCAGGCGGAGGTCCGGCCGAGCAAGGCAGAAACAAAGGTCGAGGCAGAGGCCAGGCAGGCGGCACCAGAGGCAGAGTCCGGGCCGACAAAGGCGGTGTCAATGGCCCCGCGGGAGGAGGCCAGGCCGGAGGGGGCTTGGAGGGCCGAGGCAAAGGCGGACCAGGCACCGGAACCACAGCAGACACAGGAACCTGGAAGAACACAGCACAGACAGACACAGAGAGGGGCACAGAGACCGGGGTAGGCGCAGGCCCGAGGACAAGCACCGGAGCAGGGACTAGGGCAGGAACCGGCACGGGGACTAGGGCAGAAACCGGCACGGGGACAGGGGCTGACACTCGCACGGGGACAGGGGCAGACACTGGCACGGGGACAGGGGCAGACACTGGCACGGGGACAGGGGCAGACACTGTCATGGAGACTTGATCAGGCACATGCCCAGAGACTTGGGCAGGCTCAGGGACAGCTAATGGTACGGGAACAATGAAAGGCTCAGGCACGGAGACAATGAAAGGCTCAGGCTTGGGAGTCAGAGCAGGCTCGGGGACAGGGACAGACAATGGCACTGGGACAGGGGCAGCCAATGGCACTGGGACAGGGGCAGCCAATGGCACTGGGACAGGGGCAGGCTCTGGGACTAGGGCTGGCTCAGCGACCGGGAAAGGCTCAGGAAATGGAACAGGCAATGGCACAGGGACTGGTGCAGACAATGGCTCAGAGGCATACACCAGCTTGGGAACTAGGGCAGGCACCGGCACGGGAACTAGGGCAATCACCGGGACTGAGTCAGGCACTGGCAAGGGGACTGGAGGAGGAACAAGGGAAGGCTCTGGCTCAGGGAAAAGGGCAGGCCCGGGGACAAGGCAAGGCTCAGGCTCGGGGACAAGCTAAGGCTCAGGCTCTGGGACAAGGCAGGGCTCAACTGATGGTGGTGTAGCGACCTCTTGTGGCCGAGGCTGAGCGGGAGGAACGTCTGGTGGCCGAGGCATATGTATATGACGGTATTTCTTTTTTCATGCATCATCAAGTGTTCCCAGCATTTTCTACAGTTTGAGAGAGAAATTATTGCAGTAGATTGACTTAGGATGGTCTATTTTACTGTCATGATGAGTGAATATTGTAGAATAATTCCACACTAGTAGCCTACTGTATTTTAGGGAGTATACTTTGCGTGATATGCACGTTTTTACAAACGGTTCGGAGGCGCGCTATATAGAAATTTTTTACACATGATAACTGCAGTCATTATTTTTGTTCTGTACTGTTGTTTTAGACCAGATTTTCTTAAAGTGGGATACAAAATAAATTGTAGTCTATATACCCAATTAGCACAGTGGGTCTGGCCCGATTCTGGATGAGAGTCGGGGCACTCGGCTAAGAGTCAGACTCGGCAGACATCATGTGGCCCGAGTCTGGGCAGACATCTACAATATCACTTGCGGCTGGGATATGGCAAAGGAGCCCTAGCCGAGTACAGCAGCGCATGCGCTAACTGGACCTGGGGGGGTCGCTCAAGTGAAATGGTTCAGCTGACATCATCAAGCAATACATTAATTCAGCTACAGAGAAAAAATGTCTACATCAATTTTCAGTTACGGTAAGTTGAATACTTGGACTCAATACAGGAATATAGCTGTTTGGCATTTTGTTTAATAAATGTATATGCGTACAATTGTGTCTACGTTATGACATTAGCTAACGTTACATCAAGTATTTCAGTGTACAGCATTCGTAACTTATTCAATATTACTTGAATATAACGTTAAAGACAGCTAGCTAACTAGTTAAGAACTGACTGAAAGCTGTGTGTGTGTTGTAAAAGTATTTTTAAAACTGACTGTTGTGTCAAACTCTTAACTACCATTGTCAACTTTGTCAATAGTCAACTTTCTTGCTTTCTCTGTGCTAGGGTGTTGTTCCAATCTCCATCTGCAAGGCTGTTGTTCCAATCTCCATCTGCAAGACCAGACCAAGTAAATGTGAGTGATCAATGAGAATTGTCAATTAGTTTACTCTAGTTTCACAACAACATCTGTCTCTTTACATGGTCTTAGATTTATCATTATGAAAGCTAAAAATACTTTTACCCAGCATTATTATACATTCCTTTTTAGTTTTTTTTTTCCTCGAAGTGCAACTGAAGATAATCTAGAAGCAACATTTTACACTATGAACCAAAACCAGATAATTTGACCATATCACCCCAGGGGCCTATAATATGGAGAAAGATTTGGGGTTAGCGAGGTAACTTCAGGTTTAACCCTGTTACGTCCCCTGGTCCAGTGTTGGTGTTTTTGTGCTGTGTTTCTGTTCTGTTTGTATGTTTCCCACAGGTGGTGCAGATCCAGTCATCAGTCCCTCCATTCATCACTTATCACTGACTCCTCCCCTCCGTTATCTAATACACCTGGAATTATCAATCAACAGCAATCCCATCATGCCCTTCCCCTGCATATAATGT
>JACXGM010010867.1:0-14462 GCA_016801145.1 Umbra pygmaea | reverse complement strand
CTGTTCACAGGGAGTCAGGAGATTTAGCCTAGAGCTGCTCCGGAGCATACATCTTGCCCGTAGGGGACTCCCTTGTCTAAAGCACACTAGTCAGACCTGGTATGGACCACCTGTTGTAAGTTTGGGTAGGGCGCCTTGACCGTGTGCCAGATTAGCTTTAGTTTTGTGTGGGAGATAGGACAGGTAAGGGGGTGGGGGACTTTTTGTTTAGTTCTTTGATTTGGTACCCACAGTCTCCTCACTTACCATTCATTGTTTACCGTGGCAAATAAAGCCCTTTGTATAACGGTACCTGTTTGTGTTTGTGTCCTTGCTCGCACCCACGACTCCACACTCCTGTCTCTGACCGTTTGGGCAACGAGGTGTAGGATCCCACTCCCCTCCTGGGGAGGCAGTGCGTAACAAACCCTGGGTTTTCAGTATCACGATGTTGGGTCATCTGTTACCGGTTTACATCGCCATGGTAACTTATGCTGCGTACCTAAAGTCAAGATAACCGATTAACCCGAACAAAAGCACCGCCTACTGACCAATCAATTCTCGATTGAAAAATGGGTCATCAATCTGGGAGTCGCAATTGGCTTTCTCTGATGAGATCAGTGGAGGGAGTGAAGTGTCTTCGTCAGTTTCTTGAGCCGTTTGTGTCAGTGCAGTGCATCACAATTGCGCAGTACATCGAAATTGTGCGCTTACAGTTCCACAGACATTATGCATAATGTTGCGCTTGTTTTCGACAGGTATTTTAATGTATGCTCTGTTTGATACGGACCAACATCAATGTATCCCCTGTCACTGTAGAGACAGTATTACTATTTACTCCTACAGAACTTGTTGAACAACCAAGTATTTTGACATTGATTAATTTACACAACCTGTACATTTTCTATTTGTTCCCATGACAGTTAAACACTGTCAGGGTTGCAAATGAAAGAATACGATAAATAAAATTGATATACATGATCAGCATTAAGCAACACATTGGTTTAATGGAATACACAATTGTAATTAGCCTATAGTCAGTGATATTGATTTCCTGGGCATTTATAAATGCACGGGTGGCAATTTCTTCCTAACTTTCCTTCCTACTTAATGTCTAGATTATATTTTATATGCTCTTCATATTTCTCTATAATTATAATTTACTACATTTGAGCGAAGTATGCGGCTCTCATAGACTTGTCCGTGTCTGCGATTGGTCTGATGGTGCACACACTGCCCATTTAATGTGAACGCGCTCATCACTACATGGGGAAATCCTGGGTTGATTTAACGAATTGATAACCACGGTCGTGACATCTCTTATCTAGATAGAAATTGTTAGGTTCAGTGAAGCCAGATAATGAAAAGAAAACCAGGGCATGTTGAACATGCTTCATAGTATAGGCCCCAGTTCTGGCACTTCACTAGCTTCTAGTCCAGGCAAGAGCTCACTTTAAACTAATGTTATTAACTTACAAAACACTTAATGGACTTGCACCATCCTCTCACAGACCTCCTTATATGTTACAGCCCTAAAGGACACTCCAATCTCAGGATGCTATATACAGTATTTGGTGGTCCCCAGAATTAAAAGAAACACAGCAGCGAACAGAGCTTTCTCATATAGAGCCCTTTTCTGAACAGTCTTCCATGTTAAATCAGAGATAGACACAGTCTCAGTATTTAAACCTAGTCTTTAAATGTAGGTTTTCAGCCAGTCCTATGGTCAGCCTTAGTCTGAGGTTTTTATTTCAGCTGTATTTAGTTAGACTGCACTAACTTTCTAACCGGTGGGGGAACCCACTAGCTATCACCCCCTTTACGTTTATATAGTCTTGCCATACTTAAATATATCTATTTATATACCTAACTTTCCTTTATTCTATCCCCTCCTATCATGTCCTCACCCCACCCCCACTTGGGTTTGGGGCTGCTCTCAGGTCTTGGGATCAAAATAGGCTGCTGTAGTCTTCTCCTTCAGCCTGCCTGGTTCTTCAAGTCAGCGGTCCTAGATGCTGGTCCTGGTCCTGACACACAACTGCTCCTGGCCTCCTTATTAAATGACTGCTGCTTCCATGGACCAGCTGAGCACAAATGAACTCATGGTGCCTAACAGGGGTGTACCGTACTGGCCACATCCCATACCATGGACTACACCATTTGTTAAACCAACTGTCTTTGGAGAAGGAGATCACTCTCTGAATCACCTCCCAAGGTTTCTTCCTTTCTTTTGAGTTTTTCCTTTGTCTTATCTGAGGGTTTATGTCAGATCTAATTTTATGACACTGATCAGCCGTAACATTGTGACCACTGACAGGTGAAGTGAATAACACCGATAATCTTGTTATCATGGCACTTGTCAATGGGTGGGATATATTTAGGCAGCAAGTGAATATTTTGCCCTCAAAGTTGACATTTTAGAGGTAGGGAAAATTTGCCAAGTGTAAGGATCTGCGCGACTATGTTAAGGGACAAATGTTGATGGCTGGACGACTGGGTCAGATATTCACCAAAATTGCGGCCCTTGGTGGGTTTTCCTGGTCTGCAGTTTAAAGGATCTGCTGCTAATTCCATGGTGCCAGATACCACAGCACACCTTCAGAGGTCTAGTGGAGTCAATGTCCATCGACGAGTCAGGGCTGTTGATGGCTAAAGGGGACCTACACAATATTAACCAGGTAATCATAATGTTATGGCTGATTGGTGTAAATGGTTATCTGTAATGCCCTTTGTGACATTGCTTATACAAAGGCTATATACAGTTGTATGCAAATGTTTAAGCACCCCTGACAATTTCCTTGATTTACATTTATAAATAATTGGGTGTTTGGATCAGCAATTTCATTTTGATCTATCAAATAACTGAAGGACACTGTAATATTACGGTAGTGAAATTAGGTTAATTAACAGAAAATGTGCAATATGCATCAAAACAAAATTAGACAGGTGCATACATTTGGGCACCCTTGTCATTTTGTTGATTTGAATACCTGTAACTACGTATCACTGATTAATTGTAGCACACAATTGGTTTGGTGAGTTAATTAGGCCTTGAACTTCATAGACAGCAGAATCTAATCATGAGAAAAGGTATTTAAGGTGGCCAATTGCAAGGTGTTGTTCTCTTTGACTCTCTTCTGAAGAGTGGCAACATAGGTGCCTCAAAATCTCAAATGACCTGAAAACGAAGATTGTTCAACATTATAGTTTACATTTAGCTACACAAATCTATTACAGAAATTTAAGCTGTCAGTGTCCACTGTTCAGGAACATAGTGAGGAAATGGAAGACGACAGGCACAGTTCTGTACTGTGTTCTTCAGTTATTTGATAGATCACAATAAAATTGCTAATCCAAACACACAATTATTAATAAATGTAAGGGTTGTCTGTAAGTGTTATCTGTATATATAATTTGATTTAAAGATGCACCTTAGAAACCTATTCAACTGTGTCACTGTGCTTACATACCATCAATTCAGCTTGGCTGGTGAAATGAGAAATGGCGACACCGCCCGCAGATGGATGGAACACGTGAAGCTGTCTGAAACTGCAGACTGTTGTGTAGCTACAGGAAAATCGAAATACTGCCTCTCATTAATAATATGAACAGTTCACAAAGCCATGCTCAAAATCAACAGCCAGTCGTGAAATACAAATAAAATAAAACAAGATTGTAGCCAACGTAAATGCAAATAAAGACACATTTGCAAAAAGAACACTCAAATATGTTCACTTATTATATTGGCATGTTATGTAATTCATCCTCGTAAATAATACGGTAAACAGAAAAAAATCATGTTTAAAACTGATATTCTTGTTGATGTCTCTGTCTGCCAGAGCAGAAAGAAAAATAGATGATAGATAAATAAATGAATAGATAGTCATTATTGTCCATTGGGTAAAGTAGTTTTCATAGTATACGTCGTCATCAGATACAGAATCATAATGTTCATTTAAATGCGTTTAGTTCATTTCATTTTTATGTGTTCCATCGTGACGCATGTCTTAACCAATTTGAAAGGTGCAATAAAATCAATTTACGCAGAACTATTGCCCATTTACAATTACATTAATAGTGACATCTGTAGATTATCAGATACATTCAAGTCAAATGGATGGTTATAAAAAGCCATTCCATCACAATGTGTATTGAGGCACAATGGCTGATCTTGCGCTGTTAGAAGATAATAATATTAGCCTAATAGTGCATTTTATTTAGTGGCACCTGTCATAACAACAGGATTTCTGGAGACTGGCACTTTCCATAGGGAATTGGCTGACAGGTCAGAATTATCTGAGCCAACCCTTAGCCGGGTTATGCCAGACGTGTTAATGGCTTGTCGCATAATTATCCTACATGAAGTTTCCGTAGGCTACACCGCGGGTGAACAGGCAAACACAAAAGCACAATTTGCAGCTATGTCCGGTTTGCCAAATGTATCAGTGCTATTGACTGCACTCATGTTGCCATTAGGGCACCGAATGAGAAAGAAAATGATGTCATTAATCGTAAGCATTTTCATTCCATCAATGTCCAAATAATTTATGATGCAGACATGTTGCTCACTAATTTAACTAATCTTCCCCCAACCGTGTCAGACTTTCGCGATGAAGCGCTAGACGCTTTTTGGCATCGACATTGGTGTCTGACCACTTTTTTTTATTTTGGCCATGGTCTGACTCTCAGGCTGCATTCAGTGTCTGCAAACTTTTGCCACTCCAACGCCTTTTTGACATTAGTAATGGCCCCACTGTGCCCTCCAAACAACATTTTCCTTCTCTTTTACACCTCGCCAACAATAATTTCTACTTCACATTGAGTGAAGTTTCTATTTTTGGTTTTCCTCTCTCTGTTTGCCATGATTTCTCAATGAATTAATATAAATTTCGGGGCGTTTCACTGACTATTTATGGGCAATTATGGGCGTGACATGCAGTCGCAAAAGCTGCGCCACATTTAGAGTTGATTGTAATGTATAAAGGGAAAACGGCGTAGAACGTGCGTGCGCACGGTTTTAAATCTGAATATTTCTTTGCGTACGCAGGTCCTTTATTTCGTCTGTACGCCACTTCGGCCCGCGAATCCACCGCAAAGTTTTATAAATGAGGCCCCTGGAAACTGCTTTCCTCTCACATATTTTGTGTATGTATGTTGATTGTTTCTCACCTACTAGGCTTGGTCCTTCAGTACATGCTGTCACATTAAATAGTCTGCCCTAACTTCAGCCATAGAGTTAGTGTTGCAGTCAGCCTATATCTCTATTGTAATGTAAAGATAATAATACATTAGGTCCATGTTATATTATCACATCTACTCTGCTAGCCTGGATACAGTTGTGGTCCTACTATTTACTCTGGCCCTCTCATCCTGCCTTTAACAACTTGATTTTACATGGCGAGCACAGAGCAGTCATTTCCTGGTTTAGTGTTCTATTATATAAAAAATGTATACACTCTTATACATTACTTAGTACTATTTAACATGTGACTTTGAAATGTGTATCAATAAAGTTTAGAAAAACTATTACAGTGCTTATTTCTTCTATCATTAATGGAAGGATGGGGAGTAGAATACAAAAAAACTGATTCTGGCACTGATCTGGTACATATGGCCAAGTTTTGGGTGCCCGGATCTGGGCCAGAGTACTTGGGCCAGATCCGGGCCGTAATTCAATCTGACACTGGGCCTGATCCGGGGGCCGGATCTGGGCCAGAGTACTCGGGCCAGATCCGGACCGTAATTCAATCTGACACTGGGCCGGATCCGGGGGCCGGATCTGGTCAGACATTTTGGGACACTCGGGCCATATCAGGCCCGGATCAGTTTTGCTACCGGGGTATTATATCCTATGGAATGGCACATATTGTATATTCTCTTCACAGAGTTTCTCTCTTAACTCATCAGATCCAAATTTAAAATATATAGCAGAGAGACCTAGAAAGGATATGTACTGTTTAGACATTGCCCTTTATAAAAACGTTGATATTTTGGAAACTTTACCATCTAACTCAAGTCGCAGAGTATAACACTTTTACAAGAAGACAGTAATAATCATAGACAACTCATACAGAATATACCAGTTGGCCAAATCCTTAGACTTACAACATAAATTCAGTTACGAATGCTAAAGTGTTTTATTATCCAAAAACCGGGAACGAATACAATATTCATAATTTTATTAATTGTAGCATGGTGTTCACCCGCTCATTATATTATTCTCATGATGAAAGAGTTGCTATATGCACAGCAGACTTCGTTTTGACTGTAAAACATACATGTAGCTGTTTTAGAGACAATCATTTAAACTACTGTCACTTCATAGACGTGTGTAAATTGTTATAGAGACCATCGGAATTCGAACTGTAACTAACAAACTATTGGTTGTATGCTTTCACTGAAGACAGAAAGGAAAACTCCAGTATCCATTTTCCACTAGAAATTCAATTGTTTTAAACTTTAGAGACAAAATTTCTTTATATGCCTGTTTCTGCTGACAAGGAAGATGAATGTTTACCATGATTTCGGCTTGTTCCGGGGCGTTCCTCCTGCCGTATTCTACAGTAGCTACACTCGCGTTCTGTCCGGGGCATTCCTCCTGTCGTATTCTATAGTAGCTACTGTAGATGGCACCCAGATTGATATAAAAGCCCATCCAAATAGTACAGTAGGCTATATGAATCAAACAGCATTCCAGGTTGGAATACAATGTATTCAGCAGTGTCGCACTTTCCGGACATTGTCTATTCAAATACACCGGTATGGCGGTATATATAAAATTCAAATCATGACGAAAATAAATCCCGGTATTCGGTGTGAACCGGTATACCACCCAGCACTAGCTGCAATCAAATAAATTTTGTTGCTAATCTTTGACATATCCAATAGTCTAATCACCACCAAAGCCCCACCCCCTAATATTTATTATATGGAAAATAATTCATTTGTTTTTTTTGTAATAAATAATTAATCAATTTAATGGGTTAAAATCCTGAAAATTATTGAATGTTTGGCAGTTTTGTGCAAGTTTGAAGTTGTGTAACAGATTTATGAAGTTTATTTTGCACTTGTAAATTTTTGCCACAAAGGTGTCCAAGGGGTGTTAAATTTCAGGAGGGCACAAGGGTTAGTTCGATTAGATTATAGTTTATTTTACATGGACATCACACTAACATTGGATGAACCAAATGCATTGTATAAGTGTTAAACTGTAAAAAGTCGTTCGATGCTATTTATTGTCCATATGACTTCATTTTAAAAACTATATTTATTCCAATAAATTAATTTATTTTTCGTTCTTTGTTTTTTTGAGTTATCAATAAGTAAAACATTTGTATATTTTCGTAACTGAATATTTTTTATAATAAAATGAATTTCTATGGACTTCACCATAAATTGATTTTACAAAACTCATTTTTAAAGTTTGTATCAGACGTAAAAAGACACGACCCGCCTATTTGCTCAAGTGTTGCCATTTCCCAGCATGCTGTTCTGCACGTTTTCTTCTTAAGAATTGTTTGTTTTCAGGTATGTTCTGCTTTATGCATTCATGTATTGATCTCTAAATTATTATAATGAATCTTTACCT
Source organism: Umbra pygmaea (assembly GCA_016801145.1). NCBI lineage: Eukaryota > Metazoa > Chordata > Actinopteri > Esociformes > Umbridae > Umbra > Umbra pygmaea. The sequence goes on along the minus strand of JACXGM010010867.1, from coordinate 6,895 downwards.
ATCAAACCTAATAGATAGTGTGAGTGGTTTAATTTATTGCAACCATTACTAAGAAGAGTGTTCCCGTCTATGTATTGTAGTTTAGCGATCTCCTTTAAGTATTCCACCATCGCAGTTCTCTCTATTGTGAGTGGTGGATAATAAAGTATTACGCTTGTTGGAAATTCTAATTTGTAAAAATGTAATCTTGAAGTGACTGTCAGTGTGGCATGCGAAAGCTGTAAACACTCCTGCCGCATTTCCTTACGAAATCAACTCTTACTTTTTCTTTTAAATGTAACTTAATTTAATTAGGTTTTTGTGATTAAAATGTTGTCCATTTAGACATTGGTTAAACCTAATTTTTTGGCTTTTTTGTAGAGATTACTTAATAATTTAGCTCACACTAAAATGTTTATTACTGGTTTTTCCCAACGTAAAAAAGACAAGAAGTTTGCTAAACTTACAAAAAGTGGTTGAAAAATGTTGTCTTAATTTTTTAAAGTTATATCTAAGTAACAGTTTTTAGAGCTATAGCTCACTTGCAAATTTTCAACACCTGTCCACAGGAAGCTTTTCTTAAATTTCCCTTCTCTTCCCCTTTCTTCTTCCTTTAAAATAAAATAAGACAAACAAAAAAATTTCAGTAATAACAATGCTAATAATAAAATTAATAATAACAATGCTTAAAAAAATCACAACAATAATTACATTCTTAAACAGTACATTGATAATTCTGTAATTTGTCATCATCGTGCCTCCAAAACTGGATGTACATTTGACCGCATAATGTTTAGCTTGAACTCTTTGCTCACAGTTAGGTTAAATATTCCACCTGAAACAAATGCAGATAATTAAGAGAATAAATATGGCAGGGCAATGACCATCAGACTTGCAAAATGAACAATGCACTCTCTCTTTAAACACATTTACTTTAAATTGGTCTGGTCTGTGATTGACATCAAAACCTTAGCTATCATGTGCATTTGCATCAGAGAATGTAATGGCTTGCCTATGAACAGTTGCACAATGACAAACAGACATAGCTCTTTTGCATGCTTGGTGGCCTTAGAGAGATAAACCATCTGTCTGTGACATCAATACCTTAGCTATCATCAGCATTTGCATCAGGGAATGTAATGGCTAGTCTATGAACAGTTGCACAATGACCAACAGACATACCTATTTTGCATGCATGCTGATTTTATGGACTTAATCCCTCTCATCTCATCTCATCTTCAACCGCTCATCTAGGTTCAAGTCATGGGGGCAGCAGCTCTAGCAGGGAATGACCCTAGGTGTGGGTAGGAACAAACATTGCCCAATTGATTGAGAGCTTTGCCTTCTTGCTCAGCTATCTTTTTGCTATCTCACAATGGTGCAGTAAAGCAAATGCAAAACCGCCTCCGCTGCTCCAATTCTCAGGCCAATCTCACATTTCATTGTCCGCTCACTTGTGAACAAAACCCCTAGGTACTCCTTTAATTTGGATAAAGACTCATTCCGTACCTGGAAAATGCACTCCACCAGTTTCCTTCTGAGCATCATGGCCTCAGATTTGGTGGTGATAATCCTTATCCCAGCTGCTTTACACTTGGCTGCGAACTGATCCAGTGAGTACTGAAGGTCACTGACCGATGATGCCATCAGGACCACATCATCTGCAGCCCACTAAACTGCAACCCCTTCCCACCATGACTATGCCTTGATTTCCGTGAATATCACAAACAGGATTGTTGACAAAGCATAGCCCTGTCGGAGGCCCACCCCCACCGTGAATGAATCTGACTGACTGTCGAGAACCTGGACACAGCTCTCGTTTTGAGCATACAGAGATTGGATGGCCCTGAGAAGAGACCACCTCACCCCATACTCTCGCAGCACCTTCCACAGTATCAGCCGGGTACCCAGTCATATAGATTCACAAAACACATGTAATCTGGATGGGAATACTCCCAGGCACCCTCCAGGATCCTTGCAAGAGTACAAATCTGGTCTATTGTTCCACTACCAGGACGAAATCCGCATTGTTCCTCTTCAATCTGAGGTTTGAATATCGGCCAAACCGTCCTTTCCATCACCTTGGAGTAGACTTTACCAGGGAGGCTGAGAAGTGTGATACGCCTGTAATTGGCCACATTCTCTGGTCCCCCTTTCTGAACAGGGGAACCACCACCCCGGTCTGGCACTCATTTGGCACTCCTTTCCCATGCAATGTTGAAGAAACGTGTCAACAAAGACAGCCCCTTCCCACCCAAAGCTTTCAGCATTTCTGGACGGATCTCATCAGTCCCCAGGGTGGGAAATTAACACCCGCCACCCGCCAAATGCGGGTACTTTTTCACATTGTCGTGTAACTTTTCCTAATCTACCAGCCACTCTGAAAAATGCGGAAGCTTACTCATTCACAAACATAGACGCACTTGCGGAGCTAGTCTTTGAGAACTCCAGTCTGGAGCTGCGGTACCAATCACATAGTGCGGTACAGAAGAAAAACAAATCTAGTTGGTTAGTAGGCTAGATTAAGTCAATGTAGAAAATATCAAAGGCAAAATGTGTATCAGAAAAAGTAAAACACAAACATAGCAGAATGCTAAACGCTCATTGGAATTGGATTATTCTGCTGTCACTCAAATCACTTAGTCTTAGTTTAGTCTGCTATTATGATTTCCGCTATCGTGTTACCAGAGATATTCGCATGCGCAATGTCCAACTTCTCAAGTGTAATTTACTTTATTAACAACAGATGCTATTTCAAGTATATTATCTTCAAGTATCTTGCCATAATATGGTTTCTTATTATATTTAATTTTGTATTATGTTTGGTTGCATTATTGAAGAAGCACATGTACTTGCAGCTTTGATGGGAGATAATTGGGGGTCAGATGGCTCAGTGGTTAGGGAGTCGGCCTAGTAGTCGGAAGGTTGCTGGTTAGATTCCCTGCTGTGCCAAATGTTGTTGTGCCTTTGGGCAAGGCAAATCACCCTATATTGCTCCAGAAAGAATGTTCCTGTACTTAAAGGACAACTTGTGCGCAAAATGAACCTAGGGGTTAATAACACATTGGCTACAAGTTAAGATAGTGTTTCATTTTAAAAGAAACACTAGCTTACCTTGTAGCCATCTTCACTCTCCATCTTCTTACTGATGCATTATACTATAGGTGGTAAATATAAAATATTTTAAAAGCAGTGTCCTTTTTACACAATCTTAAAAAAGATGGTACTTGTAATCCAGCGCTCTGACACAAGCAAATTTGGAATTTGAATACCCAGTATTGATATCTTTTTTCAATATGTAACAATCTTAACCAAAGTAAATGGGTTTTATTTAAATATATTGGAAATGTTTACATGTTAAATGCATGGAAAGTACAAAAATGTACCCAGACCCATTACAGTAATGACATTTTGTGCAAATATTTTATAGAAGAAATATATATACATACACACATTGCGGAAATACATAGATCAACTATAAAGATCACCATTGTCTCAGGTTGATTTCCCTGTATGTAAAAATGTACAAAAAAATGCCCTCTTTGGATTGGTTATTATGTGATGTTGATGGTTGGTAGGTAATATTTAATACATTACATCTGTCCCTCCTAAATACAAGAACACTAAGTGTGTGACGAAGATGATAATGAAAACTTTGGTTCCTCTTCTCTTGGTGCTAGCAGGTAACTCAATCTTTATGATTTCTTTTTTCATTTTAATAAAAGTTATAATCAACCAATGTCTTTGTATTTTGAAACCTGTGTAATACTTACTAATATGAAATGGGTGATCTTTCCTGCAGGTCCTGCCCAAGGGCGAAACATTGAAAAGAGAGTATTTGGAGGAGCACCATGTGCAGCGGAAGAATTTCAGTTCCATGTGGCTCTAAAGAGAAACAATAAGGTGGAGTGTGGAGGCTCTCTGCTCAAAGATAACTGGGTACTGACTGCTGCCCATTGCTATGATCAAAAGTAAGAACATTAATTTAGTTGTACAGAATAGAATTAGGATATATATACGGATCAGTCATTTCATTATGACCAGCTGCTTAGTATTGTGTAGGTCCCCCTTTTGCCACCTGAACAGCCCTGGGCCCGTATTTATCAAGCTTCTCAAAGTGCGATTTTAGTCTTAAGTGCTGAGAATTGACAACATTTACTCCTACTCTCAAACTTAAGTGTAAAAGCAAGTTATCATATGTCTCAAAGCTATGAATCACTCTTACTCTCCCAGCTATTTAAGACTGTTCGAGAGTTCTCTCAAGTGGTTAGGAGTTGCCAGTAGGGGCTTGTGATGGCTGAGACAGAGACGTGCACAAATCTTTTAGGAAAGGAAGGATGTTTTTTTAATTGTTTGACGTTGCACAGTTAATTAAAAACAATATTGTTTGGACAGAGCAGGCATCATCTTCGTCAGCGACTGAGCGAGGAACGTCATTTTACCAGTGACATTTATGCAGCAATTGATTTTCAGCTGAATTGAAGGTGGTGATTATACTTCGTTTGCAGCAATGTAATGCTGATGATTTGGCCCATAAAAACCATCAATAAGGCAAATTGTCATGGAAAAAATGATTGCACTTACAGCTCAACACATTTACGCGTTTCATTGACTTCCCAACCACACCCCGCAAAATCCAACAGAAGCAAACACAATTCATGCAAATAGCCGTCTTCCCAAGAGTAGTAGGCGCAAAGGATGGCACTTATATGAAGATCATTGTTCCCAGCGTCAACGAAAATGTTTATATGACAAGAAGAGGTACCACAGCATCAACACACAAGTTGAGTTTCATGCAGACTACAACATTTTGGATGTGGTACCCAAATGGGCTGGGTCTACCCATGACGCGCGATATTGAATGAAAGTGGCTCAAAGCAGCTGTTTGAAAGGCACTTTCTGCCGCCGGAGTGTCATATAATAGGAGATAAAGGATACCCGCTCATGGCTGCTCACCCCTTTCCATTTGCCACTGACAGAACCCCAAATGAACTACAACAGGTAGCCTTTTTGTTAGCTATTTATACACAATTGTTTCATAGTTTATTGATAGAACACTGTATCCTAATATAGGCGATATATAATATATCCCTTCACAGGGTACATATCACACGCAGTAGTGTAAAGTACCTAAGTATTTTTTTGTTTATCTGTACTTTACTTGAGTATACATCTGTCTGCCAACTTTGTACTTTTACTTTACTACATTTTTTTACAAAAATTGATACTTTTACTTATTTACATTTTCCAAAACACATTCGTTACTCGCTACAAAATTAAGAAAATTACTCGTATTGGAGGAAATGCGCAAACAAATAATTTACTAATATCTCTGTTAAGTCATTATCCAATTGCTTTAGCCATGCATTTTATATTGAGCAAATCAATGTGAAGTCCCACCCACCAAGAGCAGTATTGCGGTCCCAAGTATACAGAAGTACGGAATAAGCTTACACCTTTTCTCCTCATTTACGTATAAGTGATTCGTTCTCCCTAAAATACTCTTAGGTATCCAAGCAGTTCAGTTATGGTATACGCTATATCAATTAGCTTACAACTTTGTAGCCTATTCTCATTTTAAGCGCAGCTGTGTGGACGGCGGGAACTATGTATGAATATTCCATAAACTGAAAATGTATGGCGTCCCGATAGGCTCAATAATATGACGTTGCAACATGCACTCGTCTCAGTGAAACGTCTCGTCTGCAAGACGTGACGTCAGCGTCTGTAAAATATGGCACTTTGAATGTTTCATTCGCCGACAGATCACACACGTGTATACCTGCGTTTAACGTCTCTATTTGTTTTCTATGGAGACGTATGACGTAAATATCACGTCACGTAGACACGTTAATTACGTGTAGCTGTTGATCTATGCAGACATCATGGCGGCGTCACGTTAGAAATTAATGTGTGGATTTATGGCGGGTGACAAGTGCCCCCGCATGCAGGAAAAGCAAACTAACGTGACTAACACTGCACACAGACTCCGCCTCGTCGCTGCCTTTTTTATCATTGTTCCCAATGGCGGCGGCGACGTAGCGGCGACATAGCGACATTGCCCGTGTGGGAACTTTGATGACGGCGACGTAGAGGCGACGTCACGTAAGTAAACATTTGCCTTTGCAAAATTATGGCGGGTGACAAGTGCCACCTCGCAGAAGCAAAGCAAACTAACGTCGGGTCGTGTCTTTCAGGTGAAACACTCAAACGTCGCTACGTCTGCATAACTGACAAACACTAACGCCGCTACGTCGCTACGTCTGCATAACTAACAATCACTAACGTTGCTACGTCGCTACGTCTGCATAACTGACAATCACTAACGCCGCTACGTCGCTACGTCTGCATAACTGACAATTACTAATGTCGCTACGTCGCCACGTCTGCCCGAATCCCATTTTTCTAATTTAATCGTGCTTTACCCCTGTGGATACATTAATTCCATTAACAAAGTGTCTATATATGATAAGAATTCAAACTTATTAAGGACTATTGAGAAAAAGCAAATATTTCGCATTTGTAAAGAAATGTTTTGTGAACTTTGGCCTATGAACACATAATATTTTGTATAACTATTGTATACATCCACGACTTGCATGCCAGTGTAAGCGAGTTCAAATCCAGAACGGCACTTTGTGTTTAGTTCTACATTGCTTGTGTGATGCAGACATGAGATTTTTCGTTTTTTCGTAATGTTAACCCTAACCTTAACCATAACTGACCTTAACTGTCAATGTTCCATTATAATTTCGAACGCTATGGAATGTGTGGAATGTTCTCGCATAAATCCGCTAAAAGAAATGTGCAGGGGCTAGTAAGATACCCACGTTTATATTGTAAAGGTTGTCAATATGTAGCCTATTGGACTGACAGACATAGGCTACTTTTATAGCTATGTTTTATCAAAATTTCC